>KZ309051.1:123581-154064 GCA_000376725.2 Ladona fulva
AGGAAGATAACAGGAGTGACAGACATCATAGATAAGGTAAGATCACTGAAATGGATGTGGGCAGGCCATGTTGCAAGGAGAAACGACAACCGATGGACATCAGCAGTTCTGAACTGGATACCAAGAGACGTGAAGAGACCAAGAAGAAGACCAAGGGACCGATGGAACAGAGACATCATTCAGTATTTAGGGGTAACATGGCAACGAGAAGCTCAGAATAGAGAGAATTGGAAAGCGCTTGGAGAGGCCTACATCCGACGTCGGATTGAAAATGGCTGATGATGATGATATATGATGATAGTGTATGTTCATATAAAATCAAAAAAATATATATTGACTTAGTGTATTGTAGGTATTTTATTTATATGTATATTATTTACAACTCTATGGTTTTAAGGCGATGTCATATCGCGAAGTAGCTAAATATATACCGAGGTTCCTGTACAATTTCTATAGAGGAATATTTAACCTGCCCTGGCATCGAGCTATTGACGTCTATGGAAGCGGTAAACATTGAGTTCGAAATATAGTCATAAATGGTATTCACATATCAAATTACAGCTATCTCGCTTCTCGGAAGGTGACCGAAATAAAAAAGCCGCCCCGTGTAAGTTGAATAGACGAAATTTGAATTCCTTGCATCTAACTCAGGTTAATTTAGGATATATCGTATGTACTCAGGATGCAGAAGTTCTGAAGAATATAACCTCCTGGAGCAACGATAGCATCAGTGAAACTTATAGATGAGGTAAGGTATTAATTCAGTCCCTGCCATTCGCCACTATTATTGCAACTGTAATATTTACCCTTAAACTCGTTGTATTTTATAGTTTATAATTCGATTTAATTTTTTGTTCTCATTCTTGATTACCTTAAATTGATTGTACCACATAGGGTAGTTTAGGTAAGGTGTTAATACACCCCCTGCCATACACCACTGTATTTGCGGTAGATGGCCACTCCTATTACGGTTTAGATGCTCCTCTAATTACGAACATTCAGGTATCAAGGCGAAATCGTATTGGGAATTAGTTCAAAATATCATCCGAGTTTCCTGTACATTTCTTATGGAGTTAAATATGGAGTAAACGTGCCCTGGCATCGAACCAAATATCAATTTAGAAGTTCTTAAGTTTTAATGTCAACTGTACTCATCAATTATATTCATTTTCAGAATTTTAGCAGTTTGGCTTTCCGGAAAGTGCCCCGAAAAAAGTTTAAAAAATTCACCCGGAGTAAATCTTATGAGCGAAATTTGACCCATCCAAGCATCGAACCAAGGATATTTGCGGTAGAAGTACATTTTTATTACAGTTTAGAAGCTCTTTTTTTCGCGTTTCCTCTGGTTTGAGGGTGAAAATGTATCGGGAAGTACTTCGAAATAGGTTTCAAATTTCCTGTACATTTCTTATGGAGAAATATTCAATCCGCCGAGGCATCGAACCAAGGATCAATTTAGAAGTTATTATATCTAGGATATGACATACAGACACAAATATTATTCATATACCGACGTTTTACTATCTCATTATTCTGTAAGTGCCCCGAGAACATTTTTAAAAGATGCCCTTTGTAAATCTAATAGGCGGAATTTGATGCGTCGTAGACGCATAGCCTTACTACGCCCATAGACTTACATCGAACCTATGGGAAATAGGGCAACAGTCTTAACAACATGTGATAGAAATCTATTTCCTCTAGCGATATCGTGAATTTCGACCTTCTTTATTAGAGAAAAATGTCCTAAACGAATTTTTGAAAATGCGCGCAGTGCATTTAAACGGGAAAGATCATTTTCTCGGGGCCTCCTAGAATCGAACCCATGATATCCAGGATCGATGTCTTAATTATTCCTTAGTGGCAATGTCGGGGTCTTTACGCAAAAAAATCGCCGGGTCAATGAGACTAATCGTTTAGCCTCAGAGTTCCGGTTAATCGGAATTTTCAGGTCAGGGAGTGGTTGTGTGTTATGTCTATAGAAGTACCCTGTATGCCGCCCTTCGGCGTATGGCAGGGGGAAATAGTCATGGTGCATACACCCCCTGCCACGCGCCGAAATTCCCTAATATTTCCCTAATAGATTACTTTCTGGTATCGATTGCGGAAAAATGAGTTCTTGATTCGATTCGTTCTACTTTTCTTCTATTTCTTTGATCTTTCTTGCAGTATTGGAATGGCGTATGTACCATGGAGGGCGCATTGCATCGGCTACATCATCTCTGAACGTACTTCCTCTGAACTTATTTAGTAAATTTATCATTTGTTTAAATGTTCTATCTTCTAATGATTTACCCAAGATTCCTGCGTTCTGAAGCATTTGAGTAATGCTCACTGACTTATAGTAGCAATTCTTCACAAAACGTATCGCCTTTCGCTCCACTATTTATAATTCCCGAATATAAAACCTATTGACAGGGTTCCATCCCCTGCGGGGATACTCAGGATGAGGTCTAACTAACGCGAAATAACATTCCTCAAGAACTTTTTCGTCGCTCCGAACAACTATTCTCTTGACGAAGCCGTATTTCTTAAGTGCTCGTTCACATACATTATGGATTTTGGTATTTCATGTAAAGTTATTCGTAAGGGTTACTCCTAGGTATTTCACCGATTCTGTTAAAAGTTTATCCCACGGAATCTGTACGAAAAATCATTAATAATAGATTTTCTTTCGAAGTTAACCATTGAAAATTTGCCACATTTAGTTCTAATTGCTAATCATCTCATCATTTCATAATTTTATCCAAGTTATTCGACAGGGTTAATCTATCCTCTCTACTGTCTATTTCCCTGTAAATTACCGTTGTATCCGCAAATATGCTAACTTTAGGACGTTATCGTAAATATTAATTGTTATTGAAATGGATGTAATTGGGATAATCTTCCTATTCCCATTAAAGAAGTTATTTTTTTATTGTTATGATTATTATACGTAGCTTTTTGTGATTGTGGCGACAATGAGAATGCGTTGATGAGCGACCTCGTTCTACAAAGGGAAAATCGTGTCACTTTATCTCGAACTCGAGATAAGCGAGGGTTATAAACTACAAATGAAATCTTTTTAAAAGCGTTGCTTTAACCGCCTCAGCCTCGTAAAGGTACGATCTCCTTAATATCTCCGCACGAAAATATTTATGGAGAAAGAAGAATATCCTGTCTCTGGTATGACCATTAACCTTTCCGATGTTTAATGGCGCTTCTTCAAACAATAAAAAGCTCTTAATTAAGACATTATCTCGTTTTTCCTTCAATTGCAAACTATTTAGTTGTGTGAGAAATGACTATCCGATCGAATCACATAGAAAGATTGGAACTTCTATAATGTAGTTAGTGCCTTCCTCATAAGCTTTCTACCGTACGGTGTGCCCATGTGCTCCTCAATTCCCTACTTTATGCGTTTTACTTCAAGACAACTCATCCCTTCCCATATATCATCCAAAATCTTCTGCTTATAGCCTCTCTTCCTTCTTTTCCTACCTTCAATTACTTTCTTTAGATCAATAACATCTCTTCTATACCATCTCCTGCACTTTCGCGTTGGTTTTCCTGTCTTCCTAACTTAATTTTCCATTCCACGGCACATCTACATTTACTTTTACATTAGTACCCCGCAAGCCATAGTGTGACGTATGGCATGGGGCGTGAATACAGCGAACCTAATAATAAGCTACCTGATTGATATTCGGAATGCTATCAGGAAAAGGAGACCACTAACCAGACCAGAATCCGTTCTCGCTATAATCTCGCGTAATCTTTCTATCGTCTGGTCTCGGAAATCGCGCTCGCTGAGTACGGGATTTACAATATTGCGTATTCGTCGCGAAAATCAGTATATATTAATAATCAGTATACTCGGTTTGGGGAAGAGATTCCCAGCCGAGGGTTTTGATACTTTATAAAACACTGCTATCGAAACTATAATCTCCTTTAACGAAACGAGCCGCTCTGCGTTGTACGCATTTTAGCTCCCAGATCAGACCCTTCTCGTGCGGATTCCATTCTGCGCAACAGTACTGAAGTAATCGACGAACGAACGAGAAATAATCCACCTCTTTGACACTCGATTGACAATCCCTGAGAACGCGGTTACCCTCAAAGTCCTATCAACTGACCGCAATAAATCTTGAATATGCATTTTAAACAGTGAGTTACTCTTGAAAAGGACTCCTATATATTTATTCTGACTCACGAATTCTAACGTTGCGGCACTAATGTGATAGGGGGTATGGCTTAAATTGTGGTACTGGGAGCGGGTCATGCTCATTGCTACACATTATTCTACGTTTAACTTACCTCTTCATCGGAGGCCTCCCATTTTTCGATTTTATCTTTTCTTATGGTCCACGTTTCAAAATCATACAGCTCCATACCATGGATTTTAACCATCATTTCGTAACTCTCTTATCAATACCTTTTGTCGACAGTTTCCTCCGATTCATTAGACCCCAAATTTGCCACTTATATTGTTCCTCCAGAGTCATCTAAGTTATGTTTGTATGCACGTATTACATCCACACCACATGTTATTCTAAGGAATAACTCTACCAAGGTATTAAAATTGATCCACCTCTCCTACCTGCACTGATCATCAACTTAACTTTCTTTCCTTTGGCAAACCTCATTGGTTTTTCTGATGTTTATATTCATCCCAAACTCCCTCTTTTATCATTTACTCCTGTTTATCAACAGCTTTTACAATCAAATACTCTTTGAAGGACTTCTTCATTTGTCTGCCCATCCAATTCTCATGATCCGATGAATCAGTTTTTATCCTCTTTTTCTCCCAATTTCCATGTATCGTACCATACAAATCCACGTTCTAGACGTGCGTAAAGAGGCCCTTTTTTAATAATGAGACTGATACATCGGGACATAAACGGCTTGATTCTTTTGTCTAAGACGACCTTTTCGTCGATGATTCTGCTTCTTACTTCGCCCATTTCTCGTGATTCCAAAGTAGATGACTGAGTTCAAGGCGTTTATTGTCACCCACAAACTTTCCTGTGACTCTTCTTGTCCTATGCCATTACTTTCGTTTTTTAAACTCCATGGATTCTCACTTTTTCCTCTCTCCTAACGTCTTTCAGAGAAAATACTTGTTAAAAATCATAGGCGATGTTGCGCATCCTTGTCTCACCCCTTGCTAGATTTCTGCCTCTAAGTTTTGAAGATCTATTTCTAGAGTTGCTTTTTCTTGTATCTCTATCTTCGTCATACAGCTTATTTAGTATTAAAATGCGTATTTCATGAATTCAGGACTTCTTGGATTAATCTTTTCTGCCCGAGGTGTAAAAGTGATTGTGCAAAAATCCTTTTTAATTCAGTCGCATAGCACTTTTTCTGTAATGGAATCGGAATTGTTCGAATGAAAGCCTTTGGCCACTTTCCTTTACTACATTCTTGTATGGATCATTTCCAACCCTGTTCCTTCCCTGGTTCCTTAGAAACTCAACTGGAGTCCCATTAACGCCCAGTGCCTTATTCCGTTTCTTATCACTCACAGCTCTACCAATTTCACTATCTCAGCTCCGATATCGCCTTCTGTTGGCTTCGTGTCTTTTCTATTTGGTTTTTCTCCTTATTCTTCTCAACTTATTCTTGCCATGGCTGAATCACCTGAAATGTTTCACTTCTGTCCTTGACATCGGTCGTCTTATTCCAGAATTTAATTCCCACTGAAATGTTTTGAATGTCTATACAATAAGTCAGCACTCCAACTTTCATCTTCTATTTTATTGAACTGTCCCGGTACCCCATTTACTTTCCCTTCTCGGCACGTTGTCCACTTCTCTGTACTTTCTTCTCCCACACTCAGTGTTGATAATCTTAAATTTCTTTCTTTCATACATTTCGTTCATCATTCTTACCTTTTTTCATACTTTCCTAACTCTTCTAATAACCATTTTCGCATTATCCCTGGCAATCTTTTTATATTTTCCCATCTCTTCTCTATCGTAAATTCCCATTCCAGGAGTCTTACCAACAGACTTTTGGAACTTTTACATTCTCGTCCCCTTCTAAATTTAGCGGATTCACAGTTCGCGAATCTTTTAAATAAATCCCATTTAAGTGACTCTTTTCTCGCATGATAATTTAAAATGTGATTAGTTATCATCATTACTAAATTATAACCAGAGTCTACATCGGATTTTGTGTAACCTCGCAAGTTTTAACTTTATTTCTGAGCCTCTTTGTGATCGAAATTATATCATTTGTTGTAATGATGAAAATAAAACTTCAAATACACACAAATCGTATTCGTAATAATACTGTTCCTTTCTGACTTCCCCAATGTTTGCATCCATAAAACTAGATGGGCCCATGTATTGCTTTTCGTCCCGGGATTTCGCTTTCCACGGGAAATTCCCGTTATTCCCTTCTCGTAAGTTTAATTCCCTTCTTAGCATCCCTCCCGCATCCGTGCTCCAGAAGGACAATAGCCATTCTCCTCAGCAGCCCTTTCATTACCTATTCGCTCATCCCTAAGCGATCAAATCGTGATTTAAATACTTTAGTATTATTTTTTTTTATTTTGAGAGTTCTGAGTTAAGTTTCTTAGCTCTATTATTGTTTACTTAATTTGTACGTAGTACTTTAAAATTGCTATAAATGAATATACTTATTTTTATTTGTGATATAAAAGATTAATAAGAATTGAATTAATCTGGTTGAAAATCAATACAAAATCTGAAAATGATACATTTCAACATCAGAACGAGAGGTTTTATTTCCATTGTTATGGCCTTCCACGAAGTAACGCCTTCGCATTTTGAGTTTATGTCATTTGTTTTATGTCATTCGCGAACCAACTATGCATATACACAAATAGCGGTAAAATACTCAGTATATTATTACTGCCATCTTCACCCCTTCAATTTTGATTTGAAGTTATAAAAAAGGTCGAAATAAATCGAAAAAAATACAGCCCTTGATTTTTAATAGCTCTTCTTCTATCGAGATTAATTTCAGCATCTACTTTTCTTCTGAATCCGATCCAAAAAGAAAGCTTTTTAAAATTCTCTTTGGGAATAGGAGGCGAGCTCCTTTCTAGCAATATCGGAACTACGTCAAAACAATATGACCCCAAAGAAGGGGACAAAGGAAGAAGTTCGTCCGACATGTGTAGGATGTCATGCGCAAAATTAGATAGCGGAGGAGAATTAGGTATGGAGGAGGCGTAGAATTGCTTCTCTTGGGGCGGAAGAATACAGTGACAAGTAGGGAAGATGACGACCGGAAATTTAAGGCCTGAGGATAAGAGGGCTAAAGACGGTGGCACAGCAAAGGTGAGGATTAAGGTTGCCAACATCACGGATTTCAGCAGAAATACAATCTCGTCTTCTTCTCCGATCTCTTCGCTGAGAGAAAAGCCGGTCGTCGTTTATGGCATCCTCTATTGGTTTTCCGCTTGATTTATGTTCAAAGCAAGATTTTCAACAGCGGAAAGCAAATTCGTTATTACGATGTTCCTTTTTAACCCCGATATACACTGGAATGTGAGACGAACATGGCTTCTCCTCGAGCGAAATTTCGTTCACAATTTACGTTTCGATTATATTTTTCCAGCCACGTTTTCAAATGAGATATACCATGAAGAAAGCTCTGTCATGGATTCGACCAAACGTAAGCGTAAGTAAAACAATTATTACAGCGAGGAAAGAGGGGGAAGGAAAAGGACACAAAGAAAACAAAACGCATACAATGGCACTGTTATTATTTTTTATTTGTCACGGTCACATGCAGTCTATTCTGGTCTGAAAGTTTCTTAACTTTGAATAATTTAAAAGCCTGACGAGATATGGAAGCCTCTTCAATCATATTAAAGTAATATACATTACCATCGAAGAAGGCATACTAGGATGGATTGGATGTATTGAGACTGTGAATGGAAAAGAAACCCATTGACTAAGGAGATGTTTGGAGAACTTTTTATTTTACATTTCTGCATTACGGAGAGTTAAATGAGAATAATAATTTCCTTTCTGATATTTCGTACGAGCATTACGGCCTTAGCTCATTAGATCGATCCAAAAATGCATTCAATTTGGAATTGAATCAGGTATATAAAGCGAAGGGAAGAGTAATGCGAGGGATATTATTGTAGATAAAGACAATGTATAATATAATACATTTAAATAGCAGGTAATTGTAAATGAAAAAATAATGAAAATCAAATTACAGACGTATAAAATACAGATAATATAAGTTTAGAAATTAAGTAGAGTTAGAAAATTATATTACGTATGTAAGGATAAGAATGGTTCACTTGATTAATTGAAAGAACATGATTCCAAAAAGTAAGATTATCTTACTTTTAAAGTAAGATTATCTTACTTACTTTAGGTTAAATACTAACAAAACTATTGCATTCTATTCAGCAACAACAATAACAATTAATTATAAGAAGTCTCAGCCTTGCCCAACAACCAATTGATCGCGTGTCGTTACTAAATCATCGTAGCACCCAGCCGCCGCGGATCAAATCGTCGCGGACCAAATCGTCGTGGCACCAAATTGTCGTGGGACCAAAACGTAGCGGACCAAATCTCCGTGGACAAAAATTCCGGGTGCCGGGAAGGAAATAAGCGTGGGATTTCTGCAAAGGAGTTAAATCTGTTATAAATGGTTTCTTTTAAGTGACATTCAAAGAATACGATAAATTGTAAATGTGTCGTAAACCGAAAGTTCCTTTATTTAATAGTTTATATATACAATAGTTTCCTAAGAGTTGAAATTACTTCCAAAAGACAGACAAGGAATAAATGAGTTTCGAAATAGGTATGCGTTGTTTAGTTTTGAAACCGTTGCAACCTTGATTCATAAAGTTCATTAGATTAATTCTCAACAAACTTTAGTTTTGCGTTTAAGAACTTCGTTTGCAAAATACAGTAATAAGGATTTTTTTTCGTTTTTTATCTCGTAAAATGTGCTCCTTGTCTTTTATTATACAAAATTCGACAACAAAAATTAAATACGAAGTAAGATTGGAGCAGCACCATTAACCCTCAGTTAGCCGCGCCAAAAAAAGTTACGTAATCAGTCGCGTGGAGTCAATCTGACCCCAAATTTCATTGAATTTTAACGGCTCTTATTAATGCGAAGACAATTCATGTACCAAAGATCAATAATAGAGATTCAATCAAACTCTTTCTGAGAAATGCTAACTTTTATTTGCTTAAATTTTTATTTCTCAGACCAAGCGCCGACAAATGTACTCCTAAATTTGGAGTATTTTATATAATCCAAAACCTTTCCAATTTGGACCTGTAAACCGAACCTGTGGACCTAAACTGTAGCTCAAGACTAACAGAGCTATCAAATATCAAATTATTTATTTTATTTAGGATTCACGAAGTAGCATTAGTCTCTGATCTTGAAATCGCAGAGCAGCTAGGTTTGTCATGGGAGATTTTGTATTCGACAGTAGTGATTCGGCCATCCCTTGGTGGAATTCGCTTAGGGATAGAAGACTATATTACCGATAAAGCTTTTCGAAAAGTATATCACTATAGAACTCATTTGTAGCTGATATTGTCATTCCAGTTAGCAACGTGCGCGAGCTCCGAGAGAAAACGAAGAAGCGATTCAGGAAGTGATTTTCAGAGGATCGCAGAGGTTTGTCAAGGGAAATTTTAGATTCGACAGTAGTGTTTCGGCTATGATAGAATCCTTTGGGTTGACTTTGGTCAGGGATTACTGAGGTAAGCTTTCCAAAAAGTTTATCACTACAGATCTTTTCGACGGGATAGCTGATATTGTAATTCCAGTCAGCAACGTGCGCGATAGAAAACTAACAAGAAATTCAGGGAAGTGATTTTCGGGACGGATAGTTACTTCTGGTCGATTTTCTCTCGTAGTATTAAAGAAGCTAATAGCAGTTGGGTTGTGATATGATTATTGGTGTTTTTACACCCTCTGTCACACTCTATTGGCGGCTTGCAGGATTTAAACGTAAATGTATGACACAAAGCATTCGGATCGATCCCAATCACCATCAAGTTATTTTTGGAAATGCAACAACATTTTGTGAAGCCGTAAAAGTCTTGAGAGTGAGTCCCTCGTTAATTAATGAAAAGCAGCGAAATGCGACGCCAAAGGTAGACTTCGGACCGTGGCCATCAAGCGAACTGCAGAAGTGCCTCATTCGGCCAGATTAAAAGGCAAAGGTTACATATGAGCATCGCGTGGAGCAAAAATGACTGCGCAAGATGGGACCAAATACTGCGAAATCTTCCTTTTCCGGAAACTGGGTCAAACGGCGTTTCTCGTTTGGGAGTTTTGTGACAACCGAAACCGAAAGAGCATCGGATGCATCCCGAAGGCTTAATCTGACTTGAACTTAAATATGGCGTGGGTAATTTCACCAAGCAATTCATGTTTTATATGAAAATTAAGATGAAAGAACCTAAAAGAGCCGGAAAAAGGATTGTCATAATAATAATGTTACAGGAATAACAAGTGTGAAAAACAGCGACATGACTGGGACTCGAACCCAGGTCTCCCACTTTCCCGGGAGGTATTCTTAACATTGAACTATCATTAACGCGGTATGGTAGTTCAGTGGTTAGAACACCTGCCCGGTAAGTGGGAGAGTCCCAGTCATGTCGCTGTTTTTCAGACTTGTTATTCCTGTGGGATTAGTTGCATGATTTCGTCGTGCAAATAAATTCACCTTTCCTTAAATCCTGATATAAGTTAATTACGGGTATTACCCCGTTTACATTTTACAATCGATGCACACACACACAAATAAATAAACAAACAAACAAACAAATAAATAAATAAGTAAATAAATATGACTCACGAATTCTAACGTTGCGGCACTAATGTGATAGGGGGTATGGCTTAAATTGTGGTACTGGGAGCGGGTCATGCTCATTGCTACACATTATTCTACGTTTAACTTACCTCTTCATCGGAGGCCTCCCATTTTTCGATTTTATCTTTTCTTATGGTCCACGTTTCAAAATCATACANCTCAAGGGAACTCAAATGTTTTCTATTTCTCTACTTGCACAACTATATAACGTCAACGTCTATAAATCTATATAATCAAATAATATGTTAAATAACTTACGGTTAAAAATAATTCGCAGTTATAGATAACGGTCTCAATATTTAAACAAATTACATATAAACTCCATATTTCTCATAGATTCTTAAAAACTATCATCTCAATAAGAAATACAATCAACCAGATCAATAGTATAGAACCATATTAGAATATAAATTAATACCATCTCAATTTCCCTTAATCACATAATAAGTTGCAGTTTCTCATAGCTTTATGGTGATGGTAATATCAGTGGTTTCTTTGGCTATGTTTTTTAACAAAAGCAAGTATTTTCTGGTGTTCTTTTGAGGAATTGAATTATTATGTAAATCAGTCGTGTTTGTAGCTTGTTTTTCTTGTGATACCAAATGACTGGATTGACGTCATCTCGTTTTAATCCAACGAGTATCATTTTAGCACTTCTACGTACGCTTTGGAAACTGGATCCGACCCTTTTTTTGTCTGTCCCACGCTCGCCTCAGCGCTATTCACGGCCAAATGTCGAAGCGCAAATAAATGTAAATGAATAAAGGGCAGCTCTACTGCTTCTGGATTTCATTCATTTTGGTTATATCCGAATAAATGTGTATAAAGTAACATTCTCGAAAATCATTAACAGTAGAATTTTATGGTTCACAGCGGAAAATTTTGGAAATATTTCTTTGTTTTTATTCAAGTGAATTTCTACTTAACGAAAAATTTTTTCGCGCGCTAAGAAAAGTAATATCGATAAAAATTATTTATGCACGTTAAAATTTTTAGAAAGATCTCGCGTGAACTTTAATATCTAGTTAATTAAACTTTCTAATCATCTCTCTCTATTGAGCAAATAACTTACAATTTGGAAGAAAAAACAGGAACAACTTTTCACTAGGAAACTAATTCCGTTTTTAATGACAACTTTGCATATTACACACACACTAATAGACACACGACATGTTTCATTGCTTAAGCAACATCTTCAAGTAGATCTTGCTTAAGCAATGAAACATGTCGTGTGTAATATGCAAAGTTGTCATTAAAAACGGAATTAGTTTCCTAGTGAAAAGTTGTTCCTGTTTTTTCTTCCTGGTATGGATTACCACAAAGTAACTCGCAGTTCGGTGGATTTAAACTTACAATTTCTTTACACAAAGGAGTTTCTTTAAAAATTAGTTCCTGGTAAAAATAAATTAAAATCTTCGGCCGGAATTCGATAAAGGAATTCTTCGTATTTATGAAACTCTATTATTGGACGCATAATTATTTCCACGAAGATTTTGAATATTTAATTTCTTGTAATTAATGTAAAAGCATCCGAGCCAATTACACTCCCAGTATGAGGGTTTTCAGGTTTTGCATTAAAATTTGCACCCATTAAAATGAATTCTAAATATGCCAATCAGCTACTGATTAAACATTGACTCTGACTAGCAAATTACATAGGATAATTTAGACGAAGCATTTCCTTAGAGCTCCACAATTACATCTCCGTTCCTATGCAACCTCACGGCTCATTTCCACGAAATTAATGAGGAAATCAAAAGCTGCCATTTCGCAGCCACCCACGCAATTCCCGAAATAAATTTGACGATGGCGTCCGGACTCAGAAACAGTTGTTTTAAATTAAAAAGAAGCCAGAAATCCGAGAATTGGGTAAACGATCCTGAATTTCATTATCTCCGCATGAAAATTTAACAAGTTATTCGCAATAACCAACGCTCCGGAGCTCATTTCGAATACATACAGAATGAAAGGCGATCCATAATTGCTTCGATCGAGTAAAATTCTAAAATTCGGAGAATCTTATCAAAGTGTTGCATTATCCACGTCGGTTCTAAAAGCAACGCAGCGTCAACCCAAAAGCCCTTTGGTGCGCTATCGCGTATCGATCTCATGAGCGCTGCGCAGAGTAATTCCTAGAACCTGCATAGATAACATTCAATCAAATGAAATAGGATGCCCAGTTTGTCTACGTGGATTTCAATTCCTTTTTAAAATCAGGAGATTCGACGAATATTATTATTATTAGCTGAGGAAGTCAAATGAGAAGGCTGCGTACTAATCTTTTTTTCAGGCCAATCTTAGAATACGGGGAATGCTTATGGGATCCGCACGAGATAGGTCAAAAGCGGAAAATTGAAAAGGTACAGAAAAAGGTAGCAAGATTCATTTTAGACAGATATGAAAAGCTCGATAGTGTAACACAGACGCTAAAAGAATTAGGTTGGGAAAGCTTAGATAGGAGAGTTAAGAAAAGGTGTGGTTTATTTTTTAAGACATATAATTTGGATTTGTGGGGTACACGGATTTATCAACGAAAGTGAAAAAGCAGAATTTTGGGTAGGAGAGACCATAAGAATATGTTTAAATTAATTAAGCAACGAACAAATATAAGTTAACTGTCGCTGTTAAAGAATGGAATAATTTGGCTGCAGTAGTCTTTGAGGCCTGAAAATCACAAACATTTCATAAACAGAATATGTAGAATTAATGGACGAGTGAGCTAGTGGATGACGAAGTGTGTAGTATACGGAAATAAGTTTCCCCAGGGTTTCTATCATTTAGAAATCCAACGCAGAATACCGCAGAACGCAGAATCTCTAAATATAACCGTTTGTGAGAAGACCTATAATCCTCGTGTATTCATACGGGATAATGCATGACCTCGAGCCCAATTTTAATCGAACTTATTTCTAATTTCATTTTGCAAAATATATGCAACATTACTTGCAAATCATGAAATCGAACTTAACGTGCATTTCTTATGGAAACGTATTCCTCGTGCACCAACGCAATGTCCCGCGTAATAACATGACTCAGCGAGCTGCGTTGAACGCACTTTTCCACACTGCTCTAACTCATCACAGCGGAGAGAACATCCCATGTTTTGGAGAGAGGGACAGGCAGACACCAACTGCATAATAATATATATAGAAACTAATATAATAACATGTATAAAATAGTAAAAAGTAAAGAACATCGCATGGCAACGAGACTAAAATTGTTGAACAAATTACGTTGAACCAAGATGTTATAACCAATCTGGTGCTGAAAGATTGAATATCGTTATACCTAAAATATTTAATAGTCTGCCTGACTATAAGCTTGCTATTAAAACAATATCTGAGGTAAAGAAAATTATAAAACATTATGTTTCAAATATCCATGAAGTACCAAGCTGTGTGATAAATCCGAGAACCCCCTGATGAGCCAGAAGAGGCTCAAGGGAACTCAAATGTTTTCTATTTCTCTACTTTAAAAATTAAAATTAAAAATTATTTTAATTTATTCCTCACCTTTTGTGGTCTTGCTTCTGAAATTTGTGACGAGCTTCACATAGTCACATTTCCTTAAAAATAAGTTGTGTTTATTATTCCTATTGATGGCTTGGAACATTTCTTGTGATGAATCACGTATCCAGAACTGCAGACTTTTATAATCACAAGATATACGTGGTTTGCGCCGTTCCAAGTAATATAATGTATACAAGCAGCGTTAAAATGTATCTTATAAAGTAAGGAATCGCTCAACTGCCGAAGAAAACGTGAGACAATAAAACCTTGTAATGAAAATCAGTAACATTTGAATGTGGAAAATGACAATGATCTAATTTAGCGAATCAGCAAAGATAGATAACTGAGAGTAATTGAAATTTCCTCGGGAGATGCTGAAATGAATTAAGGAGGGGAAGAAGTGCGTGTTTTTCGAAGGTTAACAAGCTCAAGTGACAGTTTATGTGTCACAGCCCAGTGATTAAAAACAGTTTTATTTAAGAAATGAACACTGCGTCAGACAAAACCTTTCAAATATTAGAATTTCCTCTAATGATGAAGTCGTCAGCTCATGAGTTGGTTGCATCCTCAGTTCCTCCACAATTATCTACGAGTACTAGACGTTTTCTACATTTACATTAATACCGGCCCTTTGGTGTATAAAAGGGGGATGGATTATGAAGCTCATTAGGCAAGATGAGGAGTGAGGTAGTTTTCTCTCGATTTTCAGGAAAAGCCCATGCAGTGCGGCTCCGTGTCTACCTCTGTCAACATCATTCAATAAAGTGAGACATTCTCTCATTTTTTAGTATACATTATAATACCGGCCCGGTATTATAATGTATACTAAAACTATTTTTAACCGATTCTTAATGCCACATTTGGTTCATTTCCTCTGTGAGTGCGTGGTATTTCTGTAATTTCTCTGTATGCTTCTTTCGTAAGCTTGTGGAATCTGGTACTGACAGGAGAAAGTTATGAGTGTGAAATCTGGTCGTTTGTGCGGTATACTTTTATCCGTGGTGATGTTCCTGTTCCAGTGTAACTTCCCTATTGTATTTTTGATATTTTATCATTTCGTTCATGGAAACATGAATGACTCAATTACACCAAATTCATTAATTATAATTATTATTTACGAACACAAGTAGCAATTCCTTTACAGGAGAAGTGCAACTAGACGGGACTCGAACGCGATACCTTAGTACTGGAGCTACCACTCCACAGCCGTGGGCAGTAATATCTATTTGAGGAGTCGCCAAAACCTTATAATGTGCAAATCTGTGCATCGTTCGAATTTTGAATCAGATGAATGGGTGCCGATAAAGCCATGAGGAGTTAAACAAATCGCAAATGAAAGAAGTTGCGATTAAAACATGAAATATGAATATCACGAAAAGATTATCATTTTGACGTATATTCCGATTCATGGATAAACAGATGTGAAAAATATCGACTGGGAATCGAAACAATGTCTCCCATTTTCCGGGCGGATGTTTTGATCCCTTGTGGTTAGAATGCCTGGGTTTGAGTCCTAATCATGTCGCTATTTTTCACATGTTTCTCCTTAGCTTTTACACACATCCATGTGCTTAATCTACCACCTTCCCCTGTAAATTCATATTGTCTTCATTCTCTGAGTTTTATTCATAAGAATTTCCGATGGGCAACGCGGAACAATACATTCGTGGTCATTATGTTTTGGAGTGCTGATTTGGAACGATAGCGTATTCAGATCGCGGTCGCCGTTATTCCTCTTCTTCATTCAATTTGGAATGGCTGAGGTCTATTGAACGAAATGCGTATATAAGCTGAGAAATGGGATTCACTGCGTGCCTTCGCTCGGATGGAATGGATTTTTCTCTTGGGAGAATTATTATATTAGAGCGGGAGTATTACAGGCATCTCAGAAGGCGCGCCTCGTCGCTGATAAAGCCAATATGAAGGCGGAATTGCTCATAAAGAAGCGTAAATATTTCCTCTGATGGTTGGTAAAGAAGTTATGAAGATAAATCCGATAAATACATCCGAACTCCATAGAGCTGCAAAACACATTGATTCAATAAACATTCGAACAAATTGTAGGCAGTCCCACTTTTTGCAGAATTCGATTTAAAACCTTTTTGAATTGACTTAAAAATCGTCATTTACATACTTTTTATGCAATACTTGGAAAGTTATTGAAGCTGCTTCTATTTCTCTACATCGGCTTCATAATTTATGTCGACAAATGTTTTCTCCTTGAGGTCCCTTCCCTCTTTCACGTCTTGAAATGTTCTTTTAAGTTGTATTCCGTCGAAAAAACTTACTTTAGCGTGCCGTGTGTCCTTTAACAACCATGCTGCTAAATAATGATTCCACCTTTGAAAAATTCAGCCTTGTTTTTACGGGAGTGATTCTTGGGATATTATTTTGGGTGGAAAAATGCCTGAGGTCTATTGAAGAGGAACGTTTTATAGTTCCGTGAAATTAAATATGATTTATACCGAGTTTAAAAGTTGCAGATGTTTGTATCTTTGAAATATTCCTTCGATTAGTACAAAATTACCGAGAAAGATGTCCAAAAGTAAAACACTTTGCGACGTATTTTATAGAACAACGTCCAATCGGATCCATCCGGAGGAAATTATAATAACACAATTGGAATTTCAATAATGCATGAAATACATTAGCCAACAGTGAATGAATATTAATTATTCCCGCTGATACATTTGACGCGATTTGATCTAATTACATATGCATTGAAATTCAGGAGAAAATGAGTAAAATGTTGCGTTACCAAGAGTAAAAATCTCAATTGTGGCGATAAAATTCTCTCGTTTTTTCAACGTACGTATGTTGATTCAAATGAGGCTTTAGTGAATTATATATTGCCATTCAAATGTAATGGAGTGACCCCTACGTTTCCACATTTAAGAATACGATTAATGAGTGGTAATAAATTTTAAATTGTTTATGAGACATTTTAACATAAATTGGTTAGAGTTTTGTCGATATTTTACTGGAAATTGCCTTAATCGGTAGAATAACATCGAACTAGACATATGCCAAGCTGCATTGCTGCTCACTAAATTAGATAAGTATATTAAAGAGTTTACACGTTCCATCACAAACTGCTGATTTCTCCTCAGGCGCAACAAAACAATTAAAATGAAACCGATAAAGGTTTTGAATAGCTAAGATAAGTAATTCTTAGGGTAGGAAAACCCAGCGTAAACTCCCGCCCTATTTTCACTTCAACAAAATATACTCATTCGAAAAAACGAGACAATATTTAATGAATTTATGACATTTATGAATTTGTTCAAGCAATCATTCTGGTCTGATAGTGTTATTATTAATTTATCTGCATTATTTTATTTAATATAAAATCCTAGTTTAACCCCCAGAAAAACTGTAAATTTTAAATGAGAGCTATCGGTGTTAAAACTTAGGGATGCTTTTATCAAAGATAGAACACAGAGATAAAAAGCGTGTTTTATCTTTTAAAAGATAGAACACACTTGTTTTACTCTCTGTTCTATCTTTTGAAAGATAGAACAGAGAGTAAAAAATAAGCGATTAAACTCAATGAGGTTAAATTTAGGAGAAGCTTTGGATAGTGTGTCGAGACTATTATAATTTCATATTCATTAACGATATGCGATAATTAACAAAATATCGAATACGTTTGTGGTCAACTGAAATTCAGTATGACGTATCTGATTTTGAAAACATTTGTTCTCGCTGATGAAGTTCATACATAACTCAGATCCGTTGCGTTTGCCTCTCTAATCAAAGGGAGCGCTGTTTTTCCAATGAACAGAAGTGGTATCGATGAGATTTAATGGATGCATTCATCCTCCAAACAACGGATGCAGATTTGCGGATGATGGCGTACACTTTGACTATCATATTTTAGGTGCCAAAGAGTTTACTAATGGGTTTTAAAGCACGAGTCTGTAAATGGAAAGTATTAATCTTTTGCTGGTGCTTTTCTGTAAACTGAAGTTCACGTTTGCTCTAAAGGGGATTGCTTCTATTATATTCCATGAGAAGAAGATACAGTTGTCTGCCTTCTAAACTGCCAGAGATTTGCATGAGAGATTAACTTCGCGAAATGGCTGTACGTTTACAGTCCCTGGTGAAGTTAATGGACACCAATTTATCGCAAATTTCTCTTTAATTGAGAATGTAAAAGTGAGTAGTTGAGCCAAATGTAAATATCAAACAGTTGACGACAGCTTCATTTTGTGCTCAGCTCACTTATAAAATATTTCAAATAATGATTGACACTGTTTCTATGAATTATTAAATTACTATTAAAGTGGGCCAAAGAACATATAAGTTGGTAAGTGCTCCTCTAGAATATTTATGGTTTTACTATATGATACAATGACAATGACCCTTGCAAACTGTCCAGAGCTGCATTGCCCAGAAGGAGCATTGATACATGCAAAGGGGAATATTTTACAGACGCAAGGACGATTGTAACAATTTCTTCTAATTTTCCAAACTGCCCACGTAAATTTCCCATCAAAGAGGTAAGAAACATGTATAAACTCATTTAGTGCAATATATATAATAATTATCGAATAAAATTGGCAATTTAAGAGAAATTTCCGAGAAAATGGTGCTGGGTCTATTAATTTGGCCTGGGACTGAAACTCCTGTTGATGGCGGTTAGTAATTGATTCTCGGAAGGTCTAAGAATAGGCTTGAAATTAAGGCTCAGCATATACACTGAGTTTGGTAGTCAAAGGTTGCAATTAATCATAAACGAAGTGAGAGGATTCAGAATTGAATAATGAGCTTTGTGCTGAGCCTATAACGGACGGATGGATGAATTTGATGAGCAAGGATTCGAGAGAATAAATTGGTTGGCTTTCGTTTTATAAATTGCCCCAGCTTTAGTGCACAAAGAATTGATTGCGGAATTGTTATTATTATTATTGTGAGTAGGCTGTAAGCCTGGTGGCAGATTATTAAGTACTTATATACTAATATTCACGCAATACATATAGAACAGACGCATGACATACACACAACACCCACAGGATTCTCATATTCTTACAGTCATAGATAATATTTACCTGACACCTAAGTAATGCTTAATTGATACAAAATGTAAATTGCTTTGACTGGATTTTTCGGGGTTCATGGCAGGCCTTCCCGGCTACCGTAGTGGTCACGGGGTAAAACCCCACTGTACATCATCCTGTCGAGCAATCCGTTACATCCTCTAGAAGTCCCTACATGCTACAATGCTGGACAATACATTGAATTTAGACAAACAATAGAGTTGTAAACAATCGCAGATAGTGTGGCAAAGTATATACGGACCTGAGGATAACATTTGGTTGTTATGTTTATCGGCTGAAATGAATGACAACAATGTGACAAGAAATCGTGTGTTAGGGGCAGAATAAACACTGATTATGGGAGCTTTTATCACCTAAATTATTATTTTTCCCTATTTATAGGACAAATGAGTAAATGGAGAGATGTGTATTAATTTAAATAGAAGAGTGTCAGTTAGTCATTACTAATAATGAGGTATCAAAGCTAAGATGGTTGATTGTGGAAGTGTATTGGGTTTCACTTCATTCTGGGACGGTGAGACCTGGGGTTTAATGCTGAAAATTGAAAAAAGAAAACAGGGAATAGAGAATTGAAAGAGCCGAGGCGTCGAACCGTAATATTTCCGTTCTTTTTTACGCTCCGGTTCAACGAAATTGCCCAATTTCGGTTCAACGAAATTACCTAATCCAACCTAAACCGGTTGAACCGGTTCGAACCGTTTTATTCTCACCCCAACCATTGCAATGTCATATCCTCGTTTGTTTTATTACTTCTAGCTCTTTCCATATCCACTAAATCACTAAGTTTTTAATTAAAATTTAGCATTGCTTGACTGATAGCTGAACTCCTAGTTAGTAAATCTCCAATTACCATTATGATCTAAAATGTGCATTGTAGGGATATTAGAACGGAATAAATTTATGGTTTTTATTATTATTTCTTTAACTGAAACAGAAGACCCTAATTATATCCGTTTTAATAATCTGGATTGTCACAGACAAAAACGACGAACTCATTCGCCCTATCCCGGAAACCCCGGTTAACCGGGACGAACCAGAGTTAGAAATCAATGGAAAACCAAACCGCCACTGACGTCGGTTACGATTATGGTCCACGAATTTCAATTTTTCTGTTATCACTCCGGAAAAAATAGCTGTTTTTCAGTTTTTAATTCGGCTCCGGTTGATGCTCTGGTTATTACTAATTAAGGATCCAATGGCAATGGAAATAAATATATTGGTGTCGTGCAGAANTGGGAAGCGCATTGATTAAATTAAAAAAGAAATTTAAATAATTATATGAATATAAATATATTTTCACCTAAACAGATAAAGGCTTGTCAATGAATACAGTATAACCAATCACTAAGCAATTAAAATCTAACCCACATTACAAATTATAAACACATATAAAAAGCTATATCACAATATATACAAATATTACATAGGACGGCAGGCCAAAACCGGGTTTAACCCACTGCTGATATTTATTAATTTAATACGTAAACGGACAGAGAATAGGGATCTCTGAGTGACATCTGCTGAAAGTATTAAATTTACACTTCGTCTAAAAATGATGATTTATATAATAACAATCACACATTTAGAAGAGCATACATCCTACATTGAAGTGGAACAAGAGAGAGAAATTCTCTCCAACTTAATGTAATAGGAATCTATTTTAATATTATTTAATTATGTTTATAAATTAATTAAACAATTAAAAGTTTCTTTTTGTTCTCTCATGCATTTGAAAATGGGAACATTTCTGTGAATCGACATTTATGTTGACAATACACTTTGCACGAATCCTAGTCAAGTTATGTTATTTATGCTCGCCGACTGTTCTCTAAGAGATAAAGAGGAAATAAATTCTAAAAGATTATGCTAAAGTTAAATTCTATACTTCTCCACATTATATGAATATAAAGATACACTCATCACGTGTCTTGCTATATCAGTAAACACAAAAACGAAAGGACGCGGAATACAGAAACTAAGACTGTAATTTATATAATACCATAAAATGTTTTTGTGATTTTATTTTGTGGTAGTGTTAAAGTGGTTATCTTATTTAATTTTTTCTGTTATGACATTACAACAAGTGAAAGCCGAAACCATCGACGGTATGGAGCGTGTCTCAGTAAATAATTATGCCAATCTGATAAATAAATGTGAAAATTATCCATTGAAGAAGCTTCATTACACTGAAACTCTAAAGTACTGCGAGAATTAATTAAAAAATGTGGTGTAAATTTCTCATATAATGGTTAAATTTGAGTAGAATCTAACTAAAATTTGTAACTGAACAAATCACATGATTGTAAGCTTTCAGCACGGAAGCAGTAAACATGTTACGAGGGATTTTCACAGTGTTTCATCATTCGTCGCTAAATCTAATTATAAGCTAGAAAATGTTCGTGGCGATTCCTCGAGCAATGGAAAGCGCCATTCCTCGTGCCAAAGGAGCAAAATATCTCAGATTATTTTACGGCTCAAATCGTAAGTTACTCAACTATCATCGCAAGCAAACCTCGGATGTTTATTTTAGCCGAGAATATTTCTGCATTATATTTACCAACAAGTAAACTCGGAATAGGTTGTCCTTCGATAGCTCTCGCATTTCGCATCCCATTTTATATGATTCAGTAGTTCTGGCCACGGAGATACGCTGTCTGAAGGACAAGATCGTTGGTTCCGAATCGCAGTCAATGCTTGCCCCTTTCGTTTATGGCGATTGATTAATTAAAGAGTTCTCACTTGTTGAACTTGGCCACTCATTAAGAAGAAGGATCAAAATAACAGAGGAAGAGTAGAGATAATGCGTAGCGAAGGGCAAATGCTTTATTGATTCGATGAAAGGTGAGAGAGATTGCCGAGGCATACATACGGAGGTCTGGCAGAATGGAAAGAACAGTGAGTGGTATCAATCAAGGAGAAGTGCTGAGGGAAGATCGTTATGGCCGTTTGTTGGCCGCCTTTGACTCAGAAAGACTGCAGACATGTCCGCTAAATTTAGAAATTAATCAAACATCCATTCACAGATCACAGAAGGCGAAAGGAATAAAAATGAACGAGAGCTGTTAAGAAAAACAAAAGTTTATTTTGGTTTATTTTTAACAAATATTTTATTCAATCATTATATCGGGTACAAATCATCATCAGGCTGGCACTGGAGGCAGACAAACATTTCCATCGCCATAAAAAGGGGAACCACCTGAGCCACGCGGATTTTAAAGCTGNGATGCTGTCAATATCTTCCATTATCTGTCGTATGTTTTACAGACGCAAGGACGATTGTAACAATTTCTTCTAATTTTCCAAACTGCCCACGTAAATTTCCCATCAAAGAGGTAAGAAACATGTATAAACTCATTTAGTGCAATATATATAATAATTATCGAATAAAATTGGCAATTTAAGAGAAATTTCCGAGAAAATGGTGCTGGGTCTATTAATTTGGCCTGGGACTGAAACTCCTGTTGATGGCGGTTAGTAATTGATTCTCGGAAGGTCTAAGAATAGGCTTGAAATTAAGGCTCAGCATATACACTGAGTTTGGTAGTCAAAGGTTGCAATTAATCATAAACGAAGTGAGAGGATTCAGAATTGAATAATGAGCTTTGTGCTGAGCCTATAACGGACGGATGGATGAATTTGATGAGCAAGGATTCGAGAGAATAAATTGGTTGGCTTTCGTTTTATAAATTGCCCCAGCTTTAGTGCACAAAGAATTGATTGCGGAATTGTTATTATTATTATTGTGAGTAGGCTGTAAGCCTGGTGGCAGATTATTAAGTACTTATATACTAATATTCACGCAATACATATAGAACAGACGCATGACATACACACAACACCCACAGGATTCTCATATTCTTACAGTCATAGATAATATTTACCTGACACCTAAGTAATGCTTAATTGATACAAAATGTAAATTGCTTTGACTGGATTTTTCGGGGTTCATGGCAGGCCTTCCCGGCTACCGTAGTGGTCACGGGGTAAAACCCCACTGTACATCATCCTGTCGAGCAATCCGTTACATCCTCTAGAAGTCCCTACATGCTACAATGCTGGACAATACATTGAATTTAGACAAACAATAGAGTTGTAAACAATCGCAGATAGTGTGGCAAAGTATATACGGACCTGAGGATAACATTTGGTTGTTATGTTTATCGGCTGAAATGAATGACAACAATGTGACAAGAAATCGTGTGTTAGGGGCAGAATAAACACTGATTATGGGAGCTTTTATCACCTAAATTATTATTTTTCCCTATTTATAGGACAAATGAGTAAATGGAGAGATGTGTATTAATTTAAATAGAAGAGTGTCAGTTAGTCATTACTAATAATGAGGTATCAAAGCTAAGATGGTTGATTGTGGAAGTGTATTGGGTTTCACTTCATTCTGGGACGGTGAGACCTGGGGTTTAATGCTGAAAATTGAAAAAAGAAAACAGGGAATAGAGAATTGAAAGAGCCGAGGCGTCGAACCGTAATATTTCCGTTCTTTTTTACGCTCCGGTTCAACGAAATTGCCCAATTTCGGTTCAACGAAATTACCTAATCCAACCTAAACCGGTTGAACCGGTTCGAACCGTTTTATTCTCACCCCAACCATTGCAATGTCATATCCTCGTTTGTTTTATTACTTCTAGCTCTTTCCATATCCACTAAATCACTAAGTTTTTAATTAAAATTTAGCATTGCTTGACTGATAGCTGAACTCCTAGTTAGTAAATCTCCAATTACCATTATGATCTAAAATGTGCATTGTAGGGATATTAGAACGGAATAAATTTATGGTTTTTATTATTATTTCTTTAACTGAAACAGAAGACCCTAATTATATCCGTTTTAATAATCTGGATTGTCACAGACAAAAACGACGAACTCATTCGCCCTATCCCGGAAACCCCGGTTAACCGGGACGAACCAGAGTTAGAAATCAATGGAAAACCAAACCGCCACTGACGTCGGTTACGATTATGGTCCACGAATTTAAATTTTTCTGTTATCACTCCGGAAAAAATAGCTGTTTTTCAGTTTTTAATTCGGCTCCGGTTGATGCTCTGGTTATTACTAATTAAGGATCCAATGGCAATGGAAATAAATATATTGGTGTCGTGCAGAAGTATGACATAGTCATGTAATGTCGATTCAGACATATGAACATCACATAAAAAAGAATGACATAATTAGTGGGCGAGAGGTGTTTCATAGACTTTACAGTAAATTTCACAAAATGAATTTAATTAACTGGGGAAGTGCTAATATAAGACGGTGATCTATTGTACGTCGACAAAATCGGTTCCAGAATTAATACTAGCACAAGGAAAATCTACATCGTGCATTAAATCGGCGAGGAATGAGCGGGAATAATTTCTCTTTTGGCTGAGATAAAGGAGACAGGGACAAGAAGTAAAACAGCAAACGAGCGACGCTGCCATGAATAAGGAATGAGCTGATTGTGGAAGGAAAATTTCGCGGTCGAGGGGCAGGAAGTTGAAGCAGACCACGTCACCAGGGAACCGAGCTTAAAATATTAGTGTCTATGGAATTCCTTCGAAAATAGATTGCTTCTAATGCGGAGATGGGGTTTGGGAAGTACTGAAACGTATTGATTGATTACTTACGTCTCTTGTTGCGGAAGGCAATGCGAATTGATAAATCCGTAGGATCGATAACTGAAATGCTTTTAATTCGCTCCGTGGTTTTATAATCTTATGCGCACGCAAAGTGAATACGAAACATATTTTAGAACAATAGGAGAGGCTTTCATAATATTTTAATTATGGGAGTCCAACTTCCGGATTTAGTTTTGCCCAAAAGGTGACCCCAACCCAATTCGTATTTTACCCGGCGATTCGACTGTTGAAATGAAAGGGATTGTGCAGATCAAGAGAGATAAACTAGCAAATTCGAATTTTAGGGGCAGAAAAAGTATCGATTCGAATTATCTGGATTTCAGGAATTCCATTCGCTAACCGACAGTAGCGGAGTGGCGCTCGAACCCCAAGGTCCTGGGTTCGAGTCCCGCATAATCGAACTTCTCTGCTTAGGGAATGGTAGTGAGTGCTTGTCTATTGTTACTGTCGACACCTCTCCTGTAATCGTCCAATTAATGGATGTTCTGAGGGAATCGGAAGTTAAATAAATAAATAATATAAAGGTAAAAGACATAAAATCTATTTTTCGCAATCCGTAATACTTCCACGTAATCGCAATTCCATCCAATGTTTATGTTCAGTGACAAAAGTCTGATAAAACGGTAATCCTTCTTCAATTCAGTGATCAATTCTTGAATTGGTCACTCGAAGGTGCAGCAGTCAACTCTATTTCCCTTTTATTTTCAATTCCATGTTCTACATATTTGATGCTGTCAATATCTTCCATTATCTGTCGTATGCATCTCATGCATACAACACTGCTTTCCGCATTCCATTTAACGTTGTCTTCACAAAGCTCTCGTGGCGTTTAATGTGTCTAATTTTAAATTTTGTTTAGCTTCATATTTTATACCTCCACATAATTTCCGGTTTCCTTTTTCACATGGTCTGAAGATCCCCCTCACTTTCTGCCATCACAACAATATCATCTGCATATCGAATCGTATTTATCTTTTCCCCAAATTAAATTCTTCTCTGGCCTTATTCAATGTGTCTTGAATGTAAGCACTTTTAATCATTCAGAAGGAGGACAGCCTTGTTTTAATAAAGACAACTCGAATTTCTTCGCCCAAAATGCAAAAACCAAGAAGGATCCTAGTCAAGTCGAAAATAAGAAAATCAAAATATCGGCGGAATAAATAAGAATGTTATATAAATTTGAGAAAAACTCATCAGTTTTAGAGTTTTTAGAAGGTAAAAACGAGAGGAGGTTAGATATTGGCAAAGGAAAGAGGAACAGATGGAAAGAATGGGAAAATGTAGGGAAAGCGGAATGGGCAGAGGGCGCAAGAAACTATACTTCGCGTTGTCTGGCAGAAATGGGAAACCAAGAAGAACATGAATCATATTTTTCCAAATGAAATTACTTCTCTAATGTGATTCTGTGAGTGCGTAAGCTTCATAGAAAAATGCAAACGTTTCAGACATAAAATGAAATTAGAAGAGAATAAGAAAAAGAAGGATTGCTCTGTTTCCTCTTGCGATTTGCAGTAGAAACGTTTACAACGCACAACATGTCTACAAGAAGTAGCTTTTTTATGTACGATTTTCATGAACAGTCTCCGCTCGAATTTGCCATATAAACGTGAAAATTGCAATTTTGGTGCCGATTCAAGCGCCGCCGTAAGACCCAAAGGAGGAGTAAAAGTTAACTCGTTTTGGTGATACATTTCAGCGGAGTAATGTTGAAACTCCGAGCGTGAGAATAATTTACGTCTGTGGGAGTATTGTTTGGTTTACATTAACTCCGTTCCGGCTGTCTAAATATACCTAAAGCCTTATTTATCCAATTCCGCGTGGATCCGAGTTCACTTAGCACGATGAATGTGTACAATGGAATTCGCAGTCAGTGTGGTCAGGATACCTACAAACACATTTTTCAAATCGAAATCTAAAATCATACGGCGTGGTTTAGAAGGAAATTGCCCATATCAAAGATTCATTTTCATTTTTAGTCGCTGTTGGTTTTCTAAACGACAATTCTCAGGTACAGATTCATTATATGCTTTGCTTTCAGGTCTTATTTTAAGTGACGAAGAACTTTCAACTGAGAGAATTTCTAAAATATAACATGTATACCTTCTAGTTATTTTCTTGTTGCCATAGTATTGTTGTTGTACTGCGTTGCCTTGTGTATATTTATATTTGCATTAAAACCCTGCAAGCCGCCAGTGGCGCGTGACAGAGGGTGTAAAAGCACCGATTATCCTACCACACCCAAACTGCGATTAGCTTCTCTAATACTACGAGAGAAAAACGTCCAAAAGTAACTATTCATCCTGGCCATCACTTCCCTGAATCGCTTCTTAGTCTTCTCTCGGAGCTCGCGCACGTTGCTAACTGGAATAACAATATCAGCTATCCCGTCGAAGAGATCTGTAGTGATAAACTTTTTGGAAAGCTTACCTCAGTAATCCCTGACCAAAGTCAACCCAAAGGATTCTATCATAGCCGAAACACTACTGTCGAATCTAAAATTTCCCTTGACAAACCTCTGCGATCCTTGCCTCTCTGCGATCTCAAGAAAGGGCACTAATCCCACTTAATGAGGATCCCAAATTGCACAGCAATACTCGAGGAGAAGTTCAATTTGGGAAAAGTACGCTATTTCTTTTACTCTCGATGAACATCCCCTCAGAATCCTACTGGATTACTATTTCATCCCATTCACCTTTTCTAGTACGCTTCGAATATGCATAGGTGTGAAATATAGGAATATGTAAAGGTGTGAAACGTGAACTATAGGTAAGTAAGAGAAGAGGAAGTTAAATTCTTTTGAACAGCGGTTTTATAAAAGAATGCCCAAGAGTAGTTGAAAGGATGAAGCGATGAATGAAGAAGTTAATCGGAAGGTAGGGGATAGCAATATAATCTGGAAAGGACAAAACAGGGCAGGAGTACAAAACTGATTAGATATATTCTACTCAACCAGAGCTTTGTGAAGACAATATAAGAAACGATGAGGGAGGGAAGGATGTAGAACACGTTTTAGATATGTACAACAGATAACGGAAGTTCGAACTTCACGAAATATGCGGAATTAAAAAGATAAACAGCTAATACTGGAAGACTGTTTGCTGGAGACCAATCCAAGGATTGTACAGTGAAGCGAGGACGTTTCAGCCAGTTTTTTATTTTCCACATTTTTCTTGTTTGCTCTCTATTTTTGTTAATTTCGTAGCTACATGTCAAATAATTTAAATTCCCAAATTTTATCCTTCTCCTAAGTCTATCCTAAGAATCTAAGTCTCCACTCTGCCTTGATTTCTATTAAATAATTATGTTTTAACTTTGTGAATATGTTTTTACACTCATAACTCACTATCATGTTAACAGTATCGCAGTTACTTTTATCTTTTGCTTTTATGGATGAAGAAACATCGTAACGGTGCGTTAAGGAAGCAAATTTAGAATGGTTAAAGTAACATAAATAAGGCGGTGTAGAGCATGCGTGGGAGTGAAACGTGCTTTGAGTCAGAAAGCGTCACGAACTTTGGATGTCATGTGAGTGTTTGAGGGAATGGGGCAATGACGGGATTATGCAGGTCAACACGGTTGGGGTTTTCTCGGAAAAGAGATATTCTTCGGTGAAGGAGCGGAGTTGAGATGTTGGCAAATGTGAAATCCAAGCCAAGTTTGGAGTCACGTAGCCATAGCGAGAGAAAGATTCTCGCGTTTCAGTGATGCGCATCTTAAGGGAAAAATAATCGAGTGAAATGGAGAAAGAAGGCTCATAGAAATTGGCATTCCTATAAAAAGAATTGAAGGTTCATTCGCCGTTTCTTCCTCCAATTTTCGCATCCCATTTTAGATTATTTGAGTAGAAAGAATAGAGTAGAACTCTTTACTGATAGAAAACACAGCCGTGACAGAGATAACGAAAAATCTGTTTGCAAGTTGGTATCTCGTATGTTTAAAACTTATGTTTACATTACAACCCTACTTTAAATTAGTTTTTACATTAAAAATTTATAAATTTGAAAATATACATAAAATAATACACAAAAGTAGCATCGTACATTGATATAACGTAATACATAAAAAATACATAACATAGCATAGTGATTACCATTTGTGCAGGACCCCAGACATTTATAGCAACATCTTCAAAGAACTTGTTAAGCGTAAGGTCAGGCTATTCGCCTAATTAACAGTTGTCTAAAGTTAAGTCCAAAACCTGGATCCCGAAGTGGAAATCCTTTATCTTCGAAGAATGACACCTTCACTGACGCCCATACCTTTTGCAACCCATCACCCCTCATATCCCGCATTAACGGTAGAATTGGTTAGACACCTCGGAGTAACCCTCACGAATAACCGTGATGTATATGGAAGAGCACTCTCGGCTTCGCGAAGAGAACAGTCGGTCGGAGCGAAGAAAGAGTCCGTAAGCGATGTTAGCGATTCGCCTCATCTTGAGTATACCAGTCGTCTGTGGAAAACAACTAAGTTTTATCTTTCATAGTTGAGCTGCTGTTGATGTCACAAACTTTGTTACGAGTTAATTTGTTGGATTTTTGTGTGAAACAACAGCTGTCCACAGACAAACTGGTTGAGTATTCCACGAAACACGCAGTTCAAAGATGAAGAGAGTCGTTGAAGCGGCGGCAATCCTTTACAGAGGATTCTGAAAGGAATATGTTCGCCTCAAAATATGTACAGGAAAACCAAATAATCTGAAAGGAATATGTTCGCCTCAAAATATGTCTAGGAAAACCAAGTAATCCCTGAAATAATTGTTTCCGAATGCTGTTGTTACGCCATCTTAAAAGTGTATTCATGGGATTTACGCATTCACATTTTTCATGACGTTCATGTGGGTCGCTGCTTCAAGAAGAGCAGCACTCGAACGTTTTCGGGCAAAACGACTATGATTGTAAAATGTACGTACTGAGCTGTATGAATGAATGAGTCAGAACTTTAAAAAAATTCGTCGAATAAGGTTGGTTGGGGTTAAATTTTATTGTTAAGACAAATGAAGTACGCAACATTTTACGAGAAAATGTGTCACAATACTGAGCCTTTTTAAGTACTTTCGTGTTAGTTAACTTCTCCGGCATTCCAGTCGAGATTTTCTTACAGATTGTTTGTTGGGAAAAAGTGAGTATTTATTATTTTCCTGCTATTCCAGTTTATATTGTAAAGGTTTTAAGTTTTACCTCATAATCAAAATAGCGTTAAACCATTTAATTTACGTATTTATGCAATTTTTATAAAGTAAGCACAAGCACAATCCTTGAAATCGACACTTCCGTTGCTGAAATTTACTAAACATTGATTATTTGGATAACAGCGGTGGTGTTATATAAAAATAAATCGCTCTTTCTTTATTGACGAACATTTTGATGTAGTTTTTAATGATTCTGCATAAAAATGTTGTGTAACATAATATATGTAGGGCAGTTAGTGAAAGGTTTTTACTGATACTTGGTTGAATT
>KZ309051.1:158377-169587 GCA_000376725.2 Ladona fulva
ATAATAGTTTATTTCCATAGTCAGTTTCAGATTTGGTCATTTTTCAACTCGATTACGTAACATTCTCACCTCATTGGAATTTATTCTTAATTTTTAAGAAGTTCGGATGAATTATACTGTCTCAGGCCTAACTTTTTGGAGTTCTTTCATTATAGGGATTTGAGAAATTTTTAATTATACTTTAACTGACGACCATTCCATGTCGTACGACGACGGAACGCGTCGAAGATTAAAGTTTATGTGAAATTTATAGTGGTATTTCTTATTTCATAACAACGAATGAATTTACTCTTATGAATAGTGAATGGATATGTGAAGGTAATATCTAACGTGAACCATTTCGCCACGGAACACCCTCGTTGATCTCCGACAGCCTTTTTCTGGGTCTCGATTCCACTCTCGCCGCCAGCACTTCCATATTTCTCCCCAACTTTACTTCTTTCCTTCGAATCACGTACTCACTCAAAAATCTTTACCGAGGGCACGTTCGTGATTGGCATTCGCCCCGAGAGGGTGCACGACCACGTCATACATATATTCGACATCCAGAGGGAAAGTTTGAAAAGTCAGGAAAATTTAAAAATGTATGAGAGAGAAATGATTTTCCAGTAAGGATGAGCTACATCTCATTATTATGTCACACAATTTGGGGAGAGGAAACGTTAAGAAGATTATGAGGTCAAAACACCGTGAAGAGGTAAATGCATGTAAATGCGAAGGTTTGGTGAGGTTAAATATTCCTCTCTTAATAATAATAACAAAAACAACAATAGTAATAACGATAATAATAGCAGCTTCTCTAATGGGAACCAGAAAAATCCGATAAGCCGGGACTCGAACCCGGGAACTCGGATTTAGAACGCTAACGAGTTCTCCACTTTAGCACGCCCGTAGTTTTGGAGTTATTTCAGTTACACATACCACTGCTTCGATATTTAAGAGTAATGCAATTAAATAAGATATCGTAGTGTATTTTGCTCGGCGGAAATGTATCAAATTTAAAAAAAATTTAAACGTAAATTTCAGATTTTTGGTTTTGAACTTCCTTGCTTTTAGTTGTAGTAAGTAATAGTTCTAGAGTATAGGTAAATGATTGTTATTTAGTATGGTTATCCTACTGAGGGGTACGTTAACGTTATTCTTACAACGCGCCATCAGCCTACCGTATTTGTCGAATTTTCTAACCGAAGGGTGTATTTCAGAATACGGTCTATGCCTAAATTGGGAATGCACCAATATATCCTTATATACTCTGCACGTTTATTAACATAAAACGAACTTTCATCGCTTTTGCATTTGCATAAAGTGGAATTTACAGTCTAAAATACATAACAGTAAAAGAATTTATAATATTGACATATGCATCGAGCCTATATATTGATAGCGAAAAAATGATTCCAAATTGTTGGATGTTTCATCGTTTCTAATAAACTTTACCATTTTAAGATTTTTGTGAACTTTAATTAACAAATTCCTAACGTCAGTTCATAAAATAGAAAATTAAAACAAAATAGAAAATGAGACTCAATATATAAAACGGCTTACAATGCAGAAGAGTTCTGCAAATAGTATGGAGAAAATCTCTCTCTTCTGAGGATATTTGGACAAATAGAAAAGAGATGAGCGTGTGGTGTTCGTAATTCAAAATGTAGCGAATTTCTCAAGGAAGGAAGGCTCACCTTACAAGAGCACTTCATTTACAAAAGACACTCGTCTTCTTGATACTCTCGACGTGGAGCAACGCTTTGTGCGGAAAGATGAGCAGAGGACGACAAGGGGTCGCACACGAAACACTTTTTACTTTTATAAACTAATTGCTGGATTCCTATCTCACATTTCTCAGTTATGGGTTATTCTGCTCCAACTCAATAGGTGACGCTTATCCTAAGTGTCATTTGACTCCATCATCAAGCGTTTCCAAGAAAAAGAGATACTTTACCGAAATCCGAGTTCATAATGAAACTATTTCCTTAATGTGTTGCATCAAGAAAATGTATACAATACACCTAGTATCTTGGCGTTGTTGTACACCTGTATACTGCAAACTCTATATACCATCAGCTATTTTCAATCTGACGCCGGATGTAGGCATTCCCCAAAATTTTACAATCTTCTATATTCTGAGATTCCCTTTGCTACATTACCCTGAGGTACTTGATATCTCCGTTTCATCGGTCCTTTGGTCTTTTTTCTTGGTCTCTTCAATTCTCTTGGTATCCAGTTCAGAACTGCTGATGTCCATCGGTTGTCGTTTCTCCTCGCAATATGTCCTGCCCACATCCATTTCTGTGATCTTACCTTATCTATGATGTCTGACACTCCTGTCACCCAGATGTTGCATTTTCTGTCTCTTCTTGTAATTCCAAGCATACACTGTTCCATACTTCTTTGCGTGGTCTACATTCGCAGGGTTATTGCTGCGTTTAACACCCAAGTTTCGCTTTCATATGCCAAGCCTTGTAAAATAAATTGGCCGAAGACTTTCCTCTTCAAGAGCATTGGCAATTTTGACTTAAAATGAGTTTCTTTTGGAAAGCGCTCCATCCAAGTTTAATTCTTTTGTTCACTCCATTCATCTTGCAGATCTCTACTGTTGTTACCAGCAGTCATAGGCGTTCTGAGCAGACATCCATAGGCATTTCATCCTGTGCTTGAGCAGCGAAAGATTTATGCATTATCTTCGTTTCCAATGAATTCATCCGGAGCCCTACCTTTCGTGGTTCCTTAAAGTCTGCTGATGATATCATGCAGCGTGTGGATATGGTCCATCGTGCTATATGCCTTGCGGAATCCAGCTTGCTCTCTGGGCTTGGCAGCTGCCAGGGACGTCTTCAGACGTGCAGCTCGTGAATGTTCTGTAAATAATAGGAAGGAGGCTGATGAGGCGGTATTTCTTCAAACCTTCCTCGCCTTGCTTCCTGTGCAACAGATCGGTTCTCGCATTATTCCAGTCCTTAGGAATTCATCCTAGTCTATTTAGTGAATAACTGGGGAGTGATCTCTGTTACACCAATTTTCAGATATTCTGCAAATACACGATCTATATAGATTTTCCTTCTCCGTTAATACAATTCAACGAGATCCATATTATATGTAAAAGATAATTTTTATAATATCTCAAATATACTTTTAGTTCAAAANTTAGATCCAACATATCCACATACTCACTTTGGTAACCTTAAAATTCTCCCCTTACGCCTACTAAATTATTCTTTTTAAGTTATCCCTCGTTGTGAAATTTTCACTTTTCATGTTTATTCCTTAGTATATTTTAAAATAATTGGTTATTAGATCCATCTCCTCCCAAAATTAACTATCTCTGGTAAAATATGGAGAATTTTTCAACTTCAATAGCAGGTTTACTTTTTACCGCATTAATACTCATCAGTATGAAAACCAAGTACAATTTGTTTTAGAGGAGAATATATATATATAATAGTTTATTTCCATAGTCAGTTTCAGATTTGGTCATTTTTCAACTCGATTACGTAACATTCTCACCTCATTGGAATTTATTCTTAATTTTTAAGAAGTTCGGATGAATTATACTGTCTCAGGCCTAACTTTTTGGAGTTCTTTCATTATAGGGATTTGAGAAATTTTTAATTATACTTTAACTGACGACCATTCCATGTCGTACGACGACGGAACGCGTCGAAGATTAAAGTTTATGTGAAATTTATAGTGGTATTTCTTATTTCATAACAACGAATGAATTTACTCTTATGAATAGTGAATGGATATGTGAAGGTAATATCTAACGTGAACCATTTCGCCACGGAACACCCTCGTTGATCTCCGACAGCCTTTTTCTGGGTCTCGATTCCACTCTCGCCGCCAGCACTTCCATATTTCTCCCCAACTTTACTTCTTTCCTTCGAATCACGTACTCACTCAAAAATCTTTACCGAGGGCACGTTCGTGATTGGCATTCGCCCCGAGAGGGTGCACGACCACGTCATACATATATTCGACATCCAGAGGGAAAGTTTGAAAAGTCAGGAAAATTTAAAAATGTATGAGAGAGAAATGATTTTCCAGTAAGGATGAGCTACATCTCATTATTATGTCACACAATTTGGGGAGAGGAAACGTTAAGAAGATTATGAGGTCAAAACACCGTGAAGAGGTAAATGCATGTAAATGCGAAGGTTTGGTGAGGTTAAATATTCCTCTCTTAATAATAATAACAAAAACAACAATAGTAATAACGATAATAATAGCAGCTTCTCTAATGGGAACCAGAAAAATCCGATAAGCCGGGACTCGAACCCGGGAACTCGGATTTAGAACGCTAACGAGTTCTCCACTTTAGCACGCCCGTAGTTTTGGAGTTATTTCAGTTACACATACCACTATAGTGGTTTGACTACCATTCTGTTACACAAAACATGCAAAAACTTCGCTGTGAAAATCAAAATGGAGAATTTATTTATTTATTTAATTTAAGCTGTATTACGGACATGAATACAATTCAAAAACAAGTATAAAAAGTACTCATTGAAAAGAATATGGAATTCTAGTGATAGCCGAAGGATTAGATAAGATAAACCTGTCCGCCTGTCTAAAGCTACAGACAATCTAATAGATAACACATACGCTACATATTACAGAAATCATATATTTTTTCAACATTTCCCAAAAATATTACAAATAATAAGATTATAGGGACAAGAACAATAAAATATATATGTATATAGAATCATACTTAATAATTATATAAAATAAGAAGTAATGCATGTGGGTGTAAATTTTTAAAAATTTTACATGAAAATAAAAAACCCTTAGAGGTATATTTTTAAAAATGTTTACATAAGATTTACAGATAGTCAAATAGAAAGGAGGAAAAAATACATAGAGCAATAATTGATATCTAAAGAATGAAGCATATATTGTATATAGAGTTCTAATATAGAGCATTAATAACATTATCTATCATTCTTTCTAAAACGATATTTTAGGTTTTCAAAAAATGTTCTTTTACTCTGCTTTCAATATTTGCATTTTCCTTGCTGGTTAAATTCCTTCTTTTTTCCAGAAATTGCCATATTTCTTTTGGACATGAATTTTAAATCTTAGTTACTTTATATGGGAACTGCATCTGTGTTCTACTTTTTTGCACAAAGGCATTGCTGCATTTTTAGAGGATTTCTTCTAGTATCATGTGTAACGGTTTGTTTTCAAAAAATAGTTTTTTTTTTTCCTTTCCAGATTTAACAACATTGTGTGGATGTAACTGTCTCAGGGTCATAACATTGAATTATTTAAATATTTATACTGTGGGATGAATAAAGTTTTAACTTAAAGGCTATCGGAAAAAATGAAAATCTGCGGTTTTTCTAAAATTTGGTCAACTATGGCTTCCTGACTGAACGCAAGAATTAATGTAAACACGTAAAGTGCTCTGTAGAATATTTGCTTGAGAGATTGTATGAATTTTCAAATTCCGGACTCGAAATATCTTTATATTTTCCCAGCTTCCTTCTTTTTCTGCCACTGTTTCACATTTTCAAAGTTCAAATTTACGATTCGCTATTATTTTCTCGAACGTAACTACCGCGATCTTCTTGCGAAGTATAAGATAACGTTTTCCAAAGAAGAAAACAGATTGCTCATTTTGGGGCATTTGGGGCTTTGGGAGAGAAAAGAATTAATTCCTTCTTTCTGACTGAACTCTGACATCCTGAGCTCCTCTTAAGAAGACAAGAGAGACACAGATGCGTGCCACTGCTTCACAGTGGTTCGATAACGTGAGCGGCGAAATAAAACAAAAGAAAGTCCCATCCGCACTCCCTTTAATTTTCCGATCTCTCTGTTCTCTTCTATCTCACACCTTCCCTTTCCCTTCATTCCGTTTTTTATTTTTCTATCGCGACATTTTCTTTTCCAAATAAAATAAACATAAATCTAAAACTTCGAATATTATAGGCTAGCGCACATAAAATCCTTAACCATATTTTTATTTAAAATGTTTTCGTTTTTATCGAAGAATCGACGCATCTTAAAAATTAAAACGTCTGATAATTGGGTTGTTTGACAATAAATATAAATCAAGAATGTGTTTGAGCTCTTATTCTGCGACATTGCATTAAAATTTTAGCCAATCTCACTGTAATTATAATAATCAGCATGCTCATTTGCTTCATTTATTAGGGCATCTTTTACGATTTCTATTCAGTAGAGCTCATTAAGGAACCGTTAGTAAATGGTGGACATTTTAGATCCAACATATCCACATAGTCACTTTGGTAACCTTAAAATTCTCCCCTTACGCCTACTAAATTATTCTTTTTAAGTTATCCCTCGTTGTGAAATTTTCACTTTTCATGTTTATTCCTTAGTATATTTTAAAATANTCTGACGTGCAAAGGCTTCTTGTGGGTACAAATCATCATCAGGCTGGCACTGGAGGCAGACAAACATTTCCATCGCCATAAAAAGGGGAACCACCTGAGCCACGCGGATTTTAAAGCTGATCGATTGCCTCTGCCGAGCGACGCGGCTCAAATTATAACACGAAAGTGGAAGGGAATTAAGTCCACACGTTTGACGGCTCGGATGTTACATTCGATAATTCCCTTTGCCAAGTCAAAGAGAAGCAACGCTTTTTGGAGAATGATTCCCTCGAAAGATGGGTCTGAATCCAACGGCAGAGTTATGAGCGATGGGAATATGATCGATATTCCGTTCAAAGATATGACGCAGTATTTCCGATTTTGCTCGAATTTATTTATTCCCAAGCCACGCATGAAAAATAAATAAGGGTAACTCCCATCAGTGAGATATTTTACGTTTAGTTACTCAAGAAGCGTAAATCTAAATCTTTCACGAAAGAAAAGATTGACTCTTCGTTGGAATCTTTTCTGTTCGAACAGAAATGAGAAGATGATTAAAAATTTGCGATGTGCTCAGAAATAAAAATGATATTTCCTGACAAGAGATGAAACGCTCTTAATAATAATGCGAATTTTTTCGGGAGAGATTTAGACTTTGTCTCTTTTTATATCTCATCATTCGTCTTACGAAGTTTAAAAAAGATGGCTTGAAAAAAGCTCCAAAATGAAAAAAATCTTTGGGAGCTTAAAAAAATTAAGTTAGAACTTAGGAAAAAATACACTACTGCAGGAAAACGGCCACTAAAAGGAGTGTGAAAAACCTGCTAAACCTATTGATAGTTACGTAAGATTTAAGAAAAAAGACAGGATGAATAACATTTGAAAAGTAAACAAAATGTTACGTATATGTTATTTAATGACAAGTTCTATGACAATGACAAAAACAGGTTAATATGAAGTTAGTTGGTTGTAGATAATAAAAGATAGATATAGATAGTAAAAGTTCTAAATCCGAAAATAAGAAAAATTAAATGAATATTATATGAATAAAGGAATATATGATACGAAAAGAAAAGAAATTAAAATATTTTACGAATTTACCGAAACAAGCGTTGAGCTGACGGGATAAGAGCGTTCAAGCGATAATTTGTAATTAATGCGATATTATAGAGCGGTGTTGCTGGAAATATTGAAACGTGACGAGAGTGGGTAGTATGAGGCAGTTTGTTCGATTCATATTTGCAATCAGAAGTTCTTTTTAATTTCTTCAAAAAAGTTTTGTATTTTGAATATTGTTTTCCATTTTTTTCTATATTTGTTTTTGTATAATAGCTTAAAATTTTTTATTTGCTTTTTTCAGTTTATTTCTCATTATTTTTTATCATTCCAATATTTCATCTTTATTCGATATATTCTTAATCCTTTCATTATGCTGTTTAATTATATTTTACTGCCTTCTTATTAGGGAGTGACCTGTTCCAAAGACAGGTATGGAAAACTATAATTCATCGTATTTACCATCCAGCCGCGTAAGGCCGCAAATGAAGCCGCACTTGAGTGGCGTATTGCCTACTTTCAAGATCGTAGTCTGAAATTTATTTGCGTAAGGAATCCCTATGGAATATTTTCCATTTTGTCTTGACAATTTGTAGGAAATATTTAAGAGAACAGTACTGGAAATTGTTCTTTTGTTTCAAAAAGCGAAGAAAAGGAAAAGAGGCGGACTTAAAGAGAATATTTTAGTTTGGAGGGATTGTGAATGGACGTATTTGGTTAAAGGAAATCGTGTCATTTCAGATAAATGCTTGATCAAATAAGAAAAGGTTAAATGTAAAGTGGGGGAAAGGGATATTCCAATTGCCTAACGTTAATCAAATAGGCAAGACAGAGTATTACTCTAAACCGAACTTTTAGATGGACTTAATGTTTTCTCTGCGAAATAAATTACATAGAAATGTCATAGTTCTTAATCCATAATTTTATTCGCTTTATAGGGTCCGATATGAATGATAAATTTTGAATGAGCGCATTTTCAATTGCTTTTTTTTAAGTAGCATTGTCTCAACTTCGTATCTAGCGAAGGACGAAAGAAGATTAAACCGCCAACCTCAAAAGATAATACACCAAAATACTTTATCTTAGTAGGTCAGCGACCCAACGCTGTGCGATTGGAATGAAAGAAATGTGGAAAAAATCCTGCGTTTGGAATGGCGAATGAAAGCTCGTCCATTTAATTCCGCTCAATCCTATTCATCGAAGATCATCTGTATTATGATTCGCTGCATTTTCGTGTTCAAATTGCTTTCACGGATTAACGAAACCCCGAAAATCAAATTTACCGAGAGCGAGGCCGAAAGTGTAAAAAATAACATTATTTAAAATCTTAGAGACATTTCTGTAAAATGCAGCGTTGCGATTTCAGGTATTTTATCAAAGACTTAAAATCGATCAGTATTATTGATACACTTCAGATTTGACTAATGACATCACTTTCATGCTGCGCGTTCGCATCTGGTGAAAGTTTTCCCGGGTTCGATTCCCGGAGGGGGCCCATATGTGCAAAATTACCGTAGTTGTCGAACCACTTTTAACAAAACTACTTTTACTATTTAGAAATACCGTAACTATTGCAAAGTCCTGTTTTCATTGGCGTTCCACTAAATGAGGTCGAATCATGTTGATAATAGAATTTTTTCGTTCCCTCAAGTTTTTAAAGTCACCGTCATGTGATCTTTTGATTCCATATCCCTCATCCCCCCTGCCACACGCCGAAAGGCGGCTTCCAGGGCATACAAATCTATTTGGAGGAATATCACAAGATTTGAGTTCTTCCACCGTGTTGCAGATTTGATCCATTTCATTTATCTAATTTTCCTTCCTTATTAATGAAAACTAAACCTATGACAGTTTTTATCTTCGATTCATAATTTATCAATTTTGCGATTCCGCTGCGTAAATTTGATTTCATTGTGTCAGTGTCTTAATTTTTCCCTTTGCAGCTCCTCACTCCAATTCAGGGCCTCACTCCAATTCAGGGCCGCCCTACCGATTCGCCACACTGGTGCAAACATAATTTGCCGCCCCTTAAAATGAAGTACCTAAACTTGATTATTTTCCTTTCCTGATTTGCAGGTAAAAATTATTTTTTTAAGACTATGAAAAACCAGTGTTTTATGACTTCGTTCCCCAGCTTACATTGATCATACAGATTCCGTATGCTGACATAGTAAATAGTCATTATGAGTTGAGTTAATAGTTAACATTGCTTTTCAGTATCATTATCATCGCAATGCGCAAAACTTAAATTGATATGTATGAAATCTATTTTTCGCTACTAAATAAAATCTTGTAATAAATAATCACATATTAAAGGAATGGAGACAAATAAGAAGTAAAGAATAACATTTTATTTAAAAAACGTACATTGCGAGATTCATAACTGCGAATTCCTGTGCATCAAAAGGAAGTCCATCACAGATATCTTTCATCAGAAGAAAGTCCCGTCTAATTATGCACATTTAAATCGTTTGAGTTTAAAAAAGAACATAAAAAACAATTTTTCTTTCGAGGGTAGCGCATTTCACGGCGCGATCCCTTGAAATATATTATAGCTCCATTCAGTTGCCTTCTCGCCGAAATTTCTAGCTGCAGCCCTTTTTCCATGCTGTTTGGCATATTCTGTAACCATTAATTTTTAAAAGATTGTGTATGCTGAACGAATTTGTTTTAACTCCAGTTTGATTGTAGTGAATGCAAAGATGGAAAAAGGACAAATATGGAGTTTATTATCCGATGAAAATGGTGTGTCAGACTAAAAATCTATTAACATAATGCAGCGTTGGAATGGATCGATTGCAGAGAAGCCAGTGGCTGCCAACCATTACTTACAATATCCTAAGCCGCCCTTTACACCAAAGAAGTTATTTATGTTGCAATACACCTAGTGTTTTATACTTATTTCCAGTTCACCGATGATACGAGACTCGATCAGAAAGTAATGTTCTACATTTTTTTCTCAATAATTATTTATTCTACAAAATTGAAAGTTACACGTATGAAAGAAATTATGATGTATGATCTGTCTATTTTTCTATCTAATCTCAAGTTCTATTGCCTTCCTCCAGCGATTCACTAGGGAATGTATGCCCTGTCGGTACCAGTCCTCGCTCTTGTAATGGCTCCACATTTTCACTTTCAACCGCCTTCTGATTCACTCACCCTCCATACCCAACTGTACCCCTATCCACTGAAGATGTTCCATTGACTTTCAACAAGCGTTTGAGAATATTCCCTAAAGTTCCTTTCTCTATACACAGATACTCAGTACCAGCACGTTGGCTGTAACGTGTATCACGGTCTGACTCCACTTTGAAAGCTTCCTACACGTATACTTTCTACAGCAGAAAACTGAAACTATGCACATACATGCGGGAAACTTCACCAAATTCGAAACTTTCAAATTACTAACATTAATTTTGGCTGAAAAAACGATGTTGGGCATTCCTTTCTGGCCAACTCCCGTATTTAATAATAATATTATTAACTTCTTCACTGGAAACAGGAAGATGATCCCAATTACTATTAATTTAATTGTATTATTATTAACGAGTACACTCCTTAACCGGAAATATCCGATCCGTAACCAGAAAAATCCGAGCCGAAATGGAACCAGAGCACCTTGAGTTTCGAACGCTCGGCCATCAGAGCAGGTTTCAATTTATCAGCGAAATCATTTTGATTCGAAATTAACGTTGCTTTAGCAATCACATTTGAGAGAATATTGGAAAAATGCGAAATAGATAATCTCGTTTCAAAATTCTGATAAAATACGCGAACATTTTATGAAATTCTGTGATTGTAAACTGCAATTACGAC
>KZ309051.1:177974-212536 GCA_000376725.2 Ladona fulva
TTTTCATCGCATCTACCTACAATACGCTTTATAAAACCGAGCTTTTTAGTTGCTTTACCGCATATTTTTCGAATGTGTGTGCTCCAGTTTAAGTTATTGGTTAGGGTGATTCCAAGATATTCTACTGAGTCGACTACATTTAAATTCGTTCCACTAATTTTGTACGGGCGGTTCTGACTCAATTGTTTCCTTTCGAAGAAATTTACTACGGAGGATTTATTTACATTAAGATATAGTTTACATTTTTCGCTCCTTATTTGTACATGAGCTAAGTCGTTTGAGAGTGAAGCACTATCTTCGTCACTTGATATTTCTATATATATTACCGAATCATCCGCAAATATCCTCGCATTGCTATCGAAATTGAAATTATTAACGATGGCATCCACAAGGTCTTTTTAAAAATAATTTAATTTAATCTTAAACATAACTTGCGTCGCTTGGATTTCATAAAACTTCATAAATGAATGTTTTAACATTTGCTACTAAAAGCGTCTTTAAGCACCAGGCTCTATCGTTAGATTTTACTATATATTACAGGAAAGTAACAAGTAGTTCATATAGTATTACAGTTATTAAATCTATAATAGTTATCTTCCAAAATCCTGATTAAAGGTAATAAAGTCGAAAGATTTGAAGATAAACATAATTTCTTTTTACCGAGTTCTTATTGCTACAAGATGCCAATTTTATCCTTGTAATTTCATACCGAGATAATAAATGGATCAATATCCATTTATTTTCCTAGCCTTTTCCTCGTAACCGCTTTTCCTCAAAAGAAATCCATTTAAGTGAGAAACGTGTGCATATCCAAGATACAGCCATTTCAATTTCAATGAAAAGCGCCTGTCAAAGTTTCACGACTGTCTTCTAAAGGAATACAGCTTAATATTATCTCGAAAAAAGCTTATTCCAAACAACGGATATTTCCGCTAAAATACAGCAGCGACAGCATCGGTTTGACGGATGTAAATTGGATGAATGTAATGACGGATGTAAATTTAAATCGAATTTCATGTCAGAGCGTCACTTCAGACGTGAAAGAATTACGAATACGAGGAGAAAATTCTAGAATAGGCAGCAGATGCTTCCCTGTTCAAGTATATCAAGATCTTTCCTGTTGGCGTTTAAAGGAAATATACTCCCATACAATAAAACTAATTGAGAACAAGGCTAATGAAGAAAACCTGAAAATTTCTTATCTTCTCTTTCGGTTAAGATAAGAAAACTTCGGGGTTTTGGTAATAGGAAAATTCTTTAGCGATCAGTGAGTTAAGCAAAATAAATTTAAAATTTTTCCATTGCAATGCTTCATTTCAATGATTCCTCCAAAAGATTATTACCAACGGAATTACGTCTTAATAATTAAAAGAACTTGCCGAATTGAATGGCCCTACAGATATATTTCAGGAAAAGCTGGCCAAGGATGAAAATTTACGACGGTTAGCAAAAAAGGTGATGCCCCACAGTTTTCCCTCAAAAATGATTTATTTTAGAAAAATTAAATTTACACATATAAAAGAGCGATACTTAATATGCTCAATCTATTTTTCCGTATCTAATCTCCTTCTAGTTATATTGCCTTTTTCCTGAGATTCACTAGGGCATGTATGCCCTGTCGGTACCAGTCCTCGCTCTGGTTATGGACCCAGGTTTCCACCGCCTTATGATTCACCAAACCCCCATACCCAGCTGTACTCCTATCGACTGCAGATACTCCATTGACTGCAAAAACGTTTGCGAATCTTCTCTACCGTTCCTTTCTCTACGAACACAAACTCAATCCCAGCTCGTTGTCTGTAACATTTATCACGGTCAGACCGATTTGAAAACTATCTACAGCTATGCTATCTGCAGGAGAAATCTGAAACTATACTCATACCTGTGGGAAATGTCAAAGAATTCAAACCTTCAATTTCGAATTACTAGCATTGGTTTTGGGGTGAAAATAACTCACATCACTCTCTGGCTGGTCCTTGTACCAAATTTAGTCAATATTTTCCAGGGTAGTTCGAATATAACTTTCAACCCCAGGGAAATATCAGTTGCGCCTTTGGTACACTCATTCGATAAAATTTGCATTCATTCCGCGAAATTTCCCTTCTGTAAATCGAAATATTATTCCCTCTGCCAACTGCGTAACGAGATCACGTACGGCTGTAGCCATTAAGTCGCCTTTCGTACGGTGCAAACGACTGTATTACCTCCAAATCCACTCCAAGCCCTGATTCTAAGGCCACCTTATCCTCACCACGGCAATCCATTTCCAACGAGTACAAGATCCGCAAACTGACTAGGATTCGAGGAATTCCCCTTTATATACAAATGTGCTCAACTGGTTTCATTTGAATAGAGGCTAAACAGTTGCAACGAAAGACGGATGCGATGCTTACGAGTTGCTAAAATGCCACACAAGCAAGAGGTAGCGATCTCGCATGTGTAACTGTGTAATACTCATCCGGTTGGAAATTAAATAAAAGGAAATATTTTGATACATGTACATAATTACCCTGCAAGCTGCCTTTCAGCGTGTGCCAGGGGGTGAAAACATCAAGCGCTCGAGTTACATCTTTAGCTTATTGTTATCGCATATCGTTCGTGGAGAGAATGAGACCCTAAAACGACTTGTCCTCGCATCTATTTCTCTTATTTTACGCTCACTGTCGGATCGGTCGAAGAAGCAGAAGGGGGTTGCATAATACCGATAATGTCCTCCGCAATTGTACTTTCTCTGAATTTATCAAGCCATCGATGACCAATCTACTTTCTTTCGAGGATTTCTTTCTGAGAGCGTTTCCGTAACGCTCGCTATTTTATCATTTTTTCAGCATTTTTTAAGAAATCGTATTGTCTTGTGCTGCACTTTCTCGAGTTTAAGTATGCGTTTCATCCGCTGGGTCCAATATACTTGCCGCATATTCCAGACGGGGCTCTGACTAAGGCTATTAAGAAATTGATTTCGTTCTATACCTTTTTGGATAAAACCAAGATACTTTAGATGAATATAACAAAGTTGTTTTCGTTATTCTAGCACATACTACAAAGCTCCAATATAAATTATCGCAGTCTTTACAGCTAAAGCCATGCTCATTAATTAAACAAGGGAACTACAACGAAACAACGTGGTGACTGCGAAGGTAAATTCAAATTACTAACAAATGAAAAACCTCAACGCTGAGATAAACAAAAAAAATCCATATGGATAATATTCGTAATATTTTCGATTATGATATCTGATTTCCCATTCATAATGAAGTTAAAGTGATAGCAATTCGATGCTCGCAATGAAAGTGATAACCTTTAAATACATGCATAGACCTCATGCAGTAAAGAAAGCAAAATGTTATTTCCAAGTATTAAACGCGGGCGAAGATTCATAATTAATTCCCTTCCGACTATTACGTTATTTATAGTTGTTAATGAACTTGAAAGTCTACATTGAATCATAATTTGGATTGCAAGTTTGCTCAACGTTTAAGTATTTCTAGATGGAATAAAAAAATGACAAACATTAAAACTCACAGAAATATGGGCTGTTCTTTGGAAATCCGTATTGTAAATGCAGAAATATGCTTATTTCACAAGAATTGTGGTGAGGATCCAACACGGTTTTCCTGCGAGTCTCAGCTAGCGTTGTTTGTTCACGATATCTTGAAATCTGCCGAAAATAAAAGGCAAGTCGACGCGATATTTTTAGATTTTCGGAAAGCATTTGATAAGGTTCCACATAATAAATTATTATACAAATTAAAAGTTGCGGGTATCAATGGAGAAGTAATAAAATGGATTAAGGACTTTCTCTCCGACAGAGAACAACAAGTAGTACTAGATGGTGTAAGTTCCAACTCGGTTAAAGCGAGCGTCCCACAAGGAAGTGTAATCGGACCGTTAATATTTTTAGTGTACATCAACGACCTTAGCAGTAACATTAATAAGTTAAGATCTTTGTGGACGACGCAGTAATTTATAGGGAAATAGGAAGCTCTGAGGATAGATTCACCCTATCGTGTGATTTTGATAAAATTATGAAATGGTTCGATGATTGTCAATTAGAGCTCAATATAGATAAATGTTCAGTAATCAACTTCTTCCAAAGGAAAAATAATGCCAATGATTGTTCGTACCGGCTCCAAGGGAAAACTTTATCAACAGTAGAAACGGTGAAATACCTTGGAGTAACCCTCACCAATAACTTAACCTGGGGTACCCACATCCGTAATATATGTGGACGAGTGCTTAAGAAACTTGGATTCGTGAGAGAAACTCGTGAGAGAGTTCTAATCAAGGGACAGGTATCCAGAATCGCAGAATTTGAATTATGTATAAGTTAACTTCAGCCTTTAATTTTTTCAACCTCGCTGCTAGTGTTTTTTCCGCTACCACAGTTGTGGACATAGTTATGGGAACGATGCTTATACTTTTTAACTTCCATAGCTTTTTATTTGATAACTCGAAATACTCGCTTACTTTTCTTGAGAAAGTGCTTTAAAGATTAGGGTTGAGAGTTACTGCTATGTCAATCTTCCTGATTAATTTTATCAACGAGAATCATATCCGGTCTATTTGCTCTATTATTATTATTATTAATTACTCTGAAGAAAGTTGCAAGGTCTTCCGTTCATTCTACAAATCCGACATTGTTTTACATAAAGTTACTCGAAATATTGGGATATAAAAATACTAGTTTGATCTCAAAGATTAGAAAGTTAGGACGAAAGATAGCTTAAAAATTGAAAATAAAAAGGGGCTCGGAATAAATGAGTACATATTCCAAGAAAGATGTTACGATAAAAAATTGAGAAATAAACATTGGGATGCACCTAAAAAGTTGGACAGTCTAAATATTGATCCCTGGAAGTACAAAGATAGTTTATCAAGTCATTATTTATGAAGGAGATTCAGAAATAGCTCTGCGTTAGCATGATGTTTAATCAAAAATCTTGATTAAGTCAAAGAAGTGGTAATTACTTCATGCAGTGGAATATAGAGCGAATAAAATGTTCACATTCCGGAGTGAGGATCAGCGAAAATTTTAATTTTTGCAAATGGTCGGAGGAACTTGCAGAGGAAGCTTAAGATTCCTAAAAGGGAACGAGAAAGAGAATTTTGGAGTGACAGAGATCAAGTGAATGAGTTAAAAAGGAGACGACGAATGAGAGACAAATATTGAAGCGGAAATTTCCCGAAATTAAAAAAAAGTGTGTGATAAAAAAACAATAAGAAATTGAAAGAGAGCAGAAAAAAACATTTATGTTCTCTGTTACGAAATTGGACCTTAAAGCTCGTTTACTAATTGGAAGTATGAGAACTGAGGAAAAAATATAGATTTTGAAGTAGCGATTTGAATAAATCGAAGGAGTAAGTGGGTATTGCAGAGGAGAATAGCTAGAATGTTTTTCTAGTACTATGAGGTAATTGAGTAGATAATGAAGGATGCCCACTGATCACAAAAGGATCGATTTATGCCTCTGCCAAATCTGAACGATGAAATTATGCCTTAAATATCAAAACATCGCAAAATCGATAACTTATTTTCATAAAACACGATTCAAAATCTACAAAATAATGTCGCATGTTTGGGGCTTTACTTGTTGGTACTGAATGACAAAAAATCGAGTTATTAATTTATACGAAACCGCAAAAGAACTTACAATACGACCCGGTTTCGATGCATGGCATTATCAAAAGATGCAAGTGTACAAAATCATGCAAAGGACCAAAAAAGACGGAAGGTAAAGTAAGAGAAAAGGCAGAAAAATGAGGGAAGGAATCGGAGAACTAACTAAAGCAGAATACTAAAGAATGTTTTTATGCCATGCATGCATACCATGGTTGTGCTGTAAGTTATTTTCTGTTTATTTCACATTAATACGCATATGCCGCTAAATTCATTTTCTTCTAAGACAAGTGGAAACTTTTCTTTTGAATCGCGAATACAGATCAGGAATCGAAAAATGTTTAATGAGAAAGAATCAAGAAACTCAGCGAAATATGAAACTAAAAATAAGTCGTTATTTCTTAACTTAAAAATACCAGGGACCTGATTGTTTCTTTTCTGTTCGTTCTTTATGGACAGGATTGGAATTTACCTTTACGATGATCAAGATGTTGATTTTCTCAAATAGTATAATATTAAGCCTTAAAATTACATATCTTCTCGTAGTGCCTGCTCTACATTTAGATAACGGCTTCGATATGTATCTTTCGCGGTCCTACGACCACATGAACACTGAGAGCTACTTTTCGGCGTTTGGAAACCATGTTTAAATTTGCTTGGAATTATATTTTATTTAAAAAGACTATTTTTTCTCAACGAATAAAAATGGCAGGAAATCCTTTCGGGTTATCATCCGAGTAAGTTATCGGGAAAGCGCCGTTTTGGTGGTCATCTTCTGGGTCATGTGTCGCGAAACCACCGTTTTCTCGTTTTTATATTACTCCGTCCACTGTTTTCCTGTTAAAGTTACAAGAATTTGAATAGGGGTGATTCTCTAAACGATCTTTAGGTTGAAATAAAAATAAATTCCTATAATATTCCAATTATTGTGATAGCAATTTTTTGCTCCACAATTCTAATTTCGTTTACCACTGACAGTCGACCGCATTGACTCGAGATTCGAACTGAACCTCCAATATTATCGCTCCACTGCCATTTCATCCTTAGGGTATACGTTTCGGCGGAGCCAGGAGATGCTAAACCCATCTTGTTACGTTAGGCATAGGAATGGAAAACGAAAAAATCAAAGAGCGACTGGGAATTTAGATGGTATACATCCTATAAAATATAGGAAGAAATCGATAGCTAGCAAAAATTAGCGAGGTTTTGGGTGGCGTCTCGAATGCAATAGAAGTGAAGAGGAAAATGAGAGGAAGAGAAGAAAGCGAGAAATGAGAGGGAATGAAAGTTAAGGTCTCTGGCGTTGAATTTATAAAGAGGTAGTCTTAATTGGGCTCCGAAAGGGATAGACTCATCCACGACAGAAGGGCATTAAGCACAGGCATAAAGAAGGAATGCCTCTTTACTTTATTATAAGCGCAGAATTACGAATTTCCTCTTCTTTCGGACCCAAACGACTCTCCGCTACCTGATTGCTTTACAAATGTGTACCTTTTCTCCCCCACGTTATCGCAGTTTCCCTTTCAATTGTTTATTTTTGCGAATGCTCCATATTCCTCGGATTAATACCTTCAAAAAATACTTATCCTGTACAAGTCACACAATATTTTCTGCAACTCCTTGAAAATTCTTCTTTAAGTCACTGTCTACTTTCTTAATTCCCTCTATCTCAAAATACATTGATTTCATTGAATACTTGGAAACATTGTTCTACTCGTACCAAAGGAAGTCTGTTTTCTTTTTGTTGTCGCATCAAAAAATGAAAGTTTTTCAAAACGAACTTTACAAATTTTCCCTCAACATTATTTCTGTGATTCACCACAGAATAAATGTAAATAAAATTTTCTAGCTTACATCATTAAACTAGTAAACGCCCCCGTCAATTATGACGGGACTTAATTTAGTTTCAAATATATCTATTATCGTATATATCTAGCCCTCAATTGGACCTTAAAGCTCATTTACTAATTGGAAGTATGAGAACTGAGGAAAAAATATATATTTTGAAGTAGCGATTTGAAGAAATCGAAGGAGTAAATGGGTATTGCAGAGGAGAAGAGCTAGAATGTTTTTCTAGTACTATGAGGTAATTGAGTGGATAATGAAGGATGCCTACTGATCACAAAATGATCGATTTATGCCTCTGCCAAATCTGAACGATGAAATTATGCCTTAAATATCAAAACATCGCAAAATCGATNAGTCGTCTGTAATCAACCGGATTGGTTGTTTATTTCCCAAACTAATTACGAATTTTCCGCGTGGTTTATCAAAATCCTCAAAACTTCGGATCTTTATCAATATTTCATGGCTAAAATAAGAATCTCTGATCAGTTTCCTTTCTCATGACACTTCTCTTGATTTTGTAGGACGAATGTTTCTAATTTAATTTGGTAAAAGAAACAACCTTTGCAGGTAACGAATACCTATTTCCCTTATATTTCTTATGAAAAAGTATACTGACTGATTATCCCCGTGCATTTACACGGGAAAAAGCATGAGATCAATTTGTTTTGGTCGTCATAGGGATGGGTTGTTTATTTCCCAAAAAAATACGAATTTTCCGTGTATTTTATCGAAGTTCTCGCAATTTCGAATTTATATGAATGATTCACGGCTAAAATAAGATTCTATGATTATTTTCCTTTCTTGTGACACTTGTCTCAATTTCGTAGGACCATTACTTCTAATTTAATTTTGTAAAAGAAACGACCCCTGCAAGTCTTGAAACGTAATTTACGTACATCTCTTATGGAAACGTATTTTGTGCTTCTGGGTTCGAACCCGGGCCTTTACAGAGATGAGAATAATTTTTTTGGGGGTTTTAGCATCGCAGAAACACAATGGAATTTCTATCATGAATGCTTCTATTTCAGGGAACAGCATGCCTTTTGATAGCTATTTATTATAAAGAGATGAGTCCACGCTTTGTTTTCCTAATATGCTGCAATGCTATCCGTGGAGTTCTTATTATTCCATACTGGAATACGCGACGAGTATACGATCCCTCTACTTTCGATTCCCTATTGATTATATCGAATATAAGGCTCTTCTTCTAGTGACAGCGAAGCAATTTGCCAAAGCAAGTTCACTCCAAGTATAAATATATCTTCTCACGTCTGTTTACACTTGGGATTTTCCGTATGTGCACGCCTGTTCTTTCTTTTAAACCTTTTCTATACTTCAAATCTTGATTTTTCACTTCCGTTCGCCTTTCCTCTCACAATTACCTCTCCTCTTCTCCTTCACAATTTTTCCTCCATCTCTTCTCCAATTACATAATTTGAACTCCTTTATCTTTGACGACAGGTAATTACTGGGACGACAAGGTAATTTACAGGAAAACAGAGAGAAGAGGGAGAGATAGATTAATTCTGTCGAACGACTTAGATAAAATTATGAGATGGTGCGATGATTGACATTTGGAGCTAAATACGATACTAACTTCTTCTTCAGGTTGGGATTCCTTGATTCTCTACCAGCGAAAGACATGAGTAAGACTTAACTTGAGAAAAGACTTAATTTAAGTTTAGGTGACGGCTAGAACAGCATTTTGAGGGATATATAATGTTGAGGCCGTTGTGGATATCCCTCAATTTGTAACTAGCATTTCCCGCGAAAATATTTGCGCGAATGGTGTATATAATATCTGCAAAAACTTAAACGTTTGTGACTATTTTATATTTTAAGAAACGTATCTTCACACAATAAAATATTTCATTATGTCTGTTTTGTATTATCAATCGTAATAAACTGTTCGTTTAATCACGCCTTTTTCTAAAGCAATTAATAATCTTCAACAATATCGCTCTATCAATAATTTTTTATCTTATCACGATATTTTTTAATTTCAAAGGCTGCGAGTTTGAAGATTGTCAATGAGTTAGTTGAGCTAAACAGATGATTAATTCGCTTAAGCGATACAAAAATGTAATCACTGTTTTAAAAATCTTGAGCTAAAAGATGATCCCGGGTGATATTTGCTACGTAATATTTGAAAAGCCACATCAATTTAGGTTAACCTTAGTTTAGCGCGCTAAAATTCATATTTACCAAGATAATTCTTGAAAACGTTTCAATTCATGGGGAATTAGCAAAAATCACTTTTGTCGATGTTTACTACAAATATATTTCCCTTACATTTCTTATGGAAAAGTATACTAACTGATTATCCCCGTAAATTTATATGGGAAAACTCACTTCTCTGACGGAAACATATTTTGAGCTCCTGGGTTCAAACCCAGGCCTTTACAGAGATGAGAATAGTTTTACTGAGGGATTCAGCATCGTAGAAATACAATGCAGTTTGCTTCAGATCTCTAGGTCAAGCCGTTTCCTAGATACATAGGGGGAAGGACAGACGGACAGACATTTGCTAATTATATATATGATTTTTAAGTTGATATAAATAACATTTGGTTGCTAAGGATATTAAATAGAAAACAGCGTTACTCCCTCTCCCTTTCTTTCTAATGCCTGTTTATACATTCGAGGCAACAATGACGGTTGCCTTAGCGAGTGAAGAAAAAGCAGAAAATGTCCATGAAATTTAGAAATAAAAGCAAAATTATTAAAAACACGGACACTTAAACGTGTAAACATGGCACGAATAAGATTGGTTGCACGTTTAACATTCGAATGAACAAAGTTTGACGGAAATACGTTCAAAATTAGGTATTTTAATTAATGAAGAAAGAAAGCCTTGCACTCTCGAAAATGAAGAATTGCGTGCAATCTGACAGTAATTCATTTTTGATGATATGATATGGTAAGTAGTCATTATTAGATTAAATTATTTATCATCGGATCATTAGATTAATAAATAATAAAGGGTGCTATTATTCTGATATTCATGTTATTTTCTGTAAAATGAAATTNCAAGAAAACCACCACCTTTTTCTTGGTGGTATTGGAGTAATCCTTTATTTAACGTTAAGGTTACCATCTGTAGTCCATCTACTTCATCGTAAATTATTTGATTTATTTCATTGTAATTTAATTGCTTTACACATTTTGAGAGTTCTTCTACAGGATAAGCTTGGACGATTCTTTTTCAGTGTATTTGTCCAGGTAACTTCCTTAGCTTTCCTTAGTAAGTTTTGAAGTTTTTAATGGCATTTCAATTCCCCTTCTTGAGAGCATTTTTCTGCAAAATTAATGAGCTGAAATACAGTTGATTGCCTTCTTATTCCATATTATTATTTATCTTCATCTGTCGGTGAGTTTTTGTTCATCTTTTAACTTAATTCATGGTAGTGAGTTTTCTCTTAATAATCTTACATTTTAAAAGCTACCATACATTATTTCTAACGGAAAAGTTCGCCCTATGGATATGTAGAGCATAAACTGTAAGTAAAATGTTATTTTCAATTATACAATGATGTCATATTTTTATTAGAGGATAATTGAAGAAGCAAAAGCAATTTTACCCGATAAGTCCGGAAAAGAGTAAATTAATCGTAAGATTCAGGCCTAACTGAGGAAATCTGACATTTAATCTTTTTTAGTAATGCTAAAATAGTAAATAGTAACACTCAATTTTAAAAAGATTTTATGTTAATAATAATGATATAAAAGCCTTCAATGCGTTTCATAACGATTTAAAGAGGCGCCGAAAAAGTGTTTCACTCAGCCCCCTTCTTCTAACAGCCAATAGAATGCGGAGAAAACTTGCGTCTTGCTCTCTTCATGCTTCACGCTAATTATGCGGGTTGCGTCCAAGGTGGTAAGATTTATGAGGAACTATGTACCGATATCCATAATATAGCACTTAAGAAACACGGCTTCGTTAAGAGAATCATCGATCGGAGCGAAGAAAAAGTTCGCTCCGATTCGAGTGATGTTATTTCGCATTAATTAGGCCTCACCTTGAGTATGCGTGTAGATTATAGGCTGAAGACTGCAGTATTCGGGAATTATAAAAGGTGCAGCGAAAGGCGATACGTTTTGTGAAGCATTTCTATGATAAATGAGTGAGCGTTACACAGATGCTTCAGGACGTAAGATGGGAATATTTAGAAGATAGAAGATTTCAACAAAGGGTCAATTTACTGGATAAAATCTGAGTAAGCACGTTCAGAGATGATGTAGCTGACATAATGCGTCCTTTATGTTACATAAGATAAGGGAAATAGATACTAGAACGAATGGAACCAAGAACTCATTTTCCCGCAATCGATACCAGAAAGTAATCTATTAGGGAAATATTAGGGAATATCGGCGCGTGGCAGGGGGTACATGCACCATGACTATTTCCCCCTGCCACACGCCGAAGGGCGGCATACAGGGTACTTCTATAGACATAACACACAACCACTCCCTAACCTGAACATTCCGATTAACCGGAATTCTGAGGCTAAACGATTAGTCTCATTGACCCGGCGATTTTTTTGCGTAAAGACCCCGACATTGCCACTAAGGAATAATTAAGACATCGATCCTGGATATCATGGGTTCGATTCTAGGAGGCCCCAAGAAAAGGATCTTACCCGTTTAAATGCACTTCGCGGATTTTCAAATATTCGTTTAGGGCATTTTTCTCTAAAATAGAAGGTCGAAATTCACGATATCGCTAGAAGAAATAAATTTCCATCGCATATTGTAAAGAATTCTGCCTTAGTTTCCGTAGGTTCGATGCTAGGACGCATCAAATGCACCCTCTGCCCCACTCCAAATGGCGGCTTCCAGGATACGTACATATGCATCCTTAGTTCAATATACCCTACATTTTAGCTTAAAACATATCTCCGTTAACCCCTCCGTTAGTCAAACTGCCTCATACCTATATTTCAATGCATGTGTTATTAAAGCTCAGTTTAATTATCTTTTTTGATTTGAATTTTCTTTTTTCCGCCGAAACCTTTATTTACTTTATGGCTCTCAGCACGGGGATGTTATTTGTAATCTCAACGTATCTTGAGCTCTATTTCGGCGCTGGGGCGAATAAATCACGCGTGCGATGCATTAACGTTCTTGGATGGCTCCCTATTGGACAGTACGTCACACTCCAATATTATCGTAGTATAACATAAAAGCGGCCAACGGAGAGTTGCGGAATTCTCATCGAGAAATGGCGCGGATTAGTTGAAAGTGCTTCGCGCGATGATTCATTCCATTTCGGCTTTTTCCGGCGCAATCAAATATCTCCGGCTTTTTATCTAACCTCGTTTCCCATCCGAAATACAAGTGAGAGGGCTGAATAAATTACTCTCCATGCATATCGAATGAACCTGGTTCAGATTGCTATTCCATTTGTATTTCGTTCTCAATAAAAAAAAGTATTCGGAAGTACCTTTTTTCTAATTTTGCGATAGGTCTTTTCTACGAGATTCATTACGACAAGATATGAGCATGTTACGGAACATCGATCATACATTCTAACAAAAAGTCTACTATGCTTTTTACGTAAATACCCTTAGCATCAAGTATGAAACAAATGGTGGCCGTGGGTGTGAGACGACAGAAAGAGTTTGGCTGCGTTTTCACTGTTATATTTACACTGCGATTCTTCAAAAACAACGCCAGAGGAAATAAACAAAATTAAATGTTTTTATTGTGGAGTTCACAACGTACACATTGATTTTCCTATAGAGTAAGCGCGATGCCCCAATTGACGTGTAAACCACTTTAGCGTGAACAATATTTAAGTAGAAAAAGTTACATATGTTTAATAGCTAAATGCGTGTAAACTTCAGTTTTCGTGAAAAACAGTTATTTTGCAGAAAAAGACATTTTACATACCCATTTTAGTGAAAAACAAAATGTACTCTATTTGGGATGACATACGTGAGCACACCCGATTTCTATCGAATCGATCACAAAAGCAATAATATTATGCAGGAAAACAACAACCGGAGATTTTTAAGTGAAGAGTTTGCTAGGACGTTAACTGAGGTTAAGTATCAAAACATGAAAGAAAAATTAAAATTATATGACCAAGATTACAATTGAAAGTGTGACCAGGCGGATAATGAATCCCACAGTGTTGGTTTCTGGTCCTGGAGTTGCACGAAATAGTTAAGGAAGAAAGATATTCACCGTATTCTGCTATTTTTGTTTTAAAATGTTAATCAAGGGAAGAAAGATAACACGAAAGACACTTTAATCATCGAATTCAGCCCTTTTGTATTTATATCTTTTGATTCGAAATCTGTATTAAGGATTTCTATTCCGTTTTTCCTCCTTCCTTTTCTAGTCGTATTTTCGGGCAACTTTGTCCATAAGTTGTACAAACTTAATTACCAAAACCATACTCTGTATATTGTTAGTGAATGACCATTTTTTCGACACTACCAAAAAGGATAACATTCGTGAGCCTTGAATTTCTCATATTCTGAAAATAAATGAATCGTATTACAATTATACTTTCATGGATTTCATCCAATAGAGTAAACAAAAGCGTAACGCAAATGCTCTCAGCCGCAGGTTGGAAATCCTTGAAAGAAAGGAGATTAGACTGCGATTGCTTCATACATTCAGAGAAATTTAGCGAAATCGGTATTATGCAACTCCCATCTATTACTATGGCCGATCGGACATTAAGCGTAAAATGAGAGAAATTGATGAGAGGACAAGTCGTTTTAGGGACAAGGAAAAGGGTTTAGGTGACTTGGCGATAAGGCGTGCACCTAGGAAAATTCCTCAGGAAAAAAGAACATAAATAAAATCTAACGGGACCGGGACTCGAACCCGGATCTCCCAATTGTCGGTCGGTCCAAAACTATTGAGCTATCTCACCAGAACAACAACCGGAAATTGGGAGACCCGGGTTCGAGTCCCCGTACCGTCATATATTTTTCATGTCCGTATCCCTTTGGTCGTTTTAGGGACTCGTTCTTACCGCAAAAGATACGCGACAATAATTAGCTAAAGAGGCAGCTCAAACGGTTGACGTTCACATCGCCCTCAGCACGCCGAAAGGCGGTATTTATGAAGAGAGATAACCTTCAGTTCTTAAAGTCGAAACACGTTTGGAATAAAACTCCGAAGCAACTACCAGACGATTTTACTTTATTAACTTTTATATTCAGATTAGTTTACACGATTAGGTAAAATACGGATTAACCATCCTTTATTCATTAAATAATTCTGTAAATATATAGTTGACAATGAAGCCTCTTAACAAATGTACCCCTAAGGTGATCTAGCAGAGTAAGACCGCAGATACTCTAAGCAGAGTATTTATTTGTAGAGTCCCCTTCAATCATTTGGTGATGTACAAACGCAACTCATTTATCTGCAATTGATTCAATGGCATTCTTTCCGATTGATTACTCTCTTCTTGAGGCAGAGTTTACGAAGAGAAACTTAAAATGTCTCCGCTTATTGATCCAATCAATATGTTTCATTCGTTTCAAAACGTTCGTGGCTAATCAGTGGCTGAGAGGTCACTATGGAGAAAGAAACCTCAAACGCTTCTTTTATTCCAACCGCTCGTCATTTCCAGCGGATTCCGACGAACAGAAATCCACGCTGCAAAGCGATAGCCCACGTTAATCGCACATGTGTCCCCCCAATTACATTCCTATGACTTTTCCTATATTTTTGTGATTCGGTGGCATTTTGTTGATCCCCTTTGTCAGTCGGGACTCGCCGTTGCGATTAAAAATACCACCGCCGACCAATTTGAGCGACGTTTTAGAAAATATTGGCAGTACTAACTAACAGACACGTTTTGGGAATTAATTGGAAAAATGTCAACATTTCCCGCGCGCGCCAATCAACACCTGACGAATTGCTAACTCATTCGTTAGAAAACGACGGATGAAAAAAATGAAATGACCGAAACCGGGTATTCGGTGCAAGTGAGACGAAATTGACCAGACATCCTTCATTTGATTGAGTGGTGTCTTAACAAAGAATACGTCATTTGTGAAAGGGTTTTGTCTTCATAATAATAGCCACGATGGAGGGAAACTTGACTTCGTTTTTCCACCATCTATTCCCAACTGATGCTTTATCATGTATATTTTGATGTGTTTCATTGAGTGAAGAACGCAGTCATAATTCCCTCTTAATAGTCACGTTGATGTTCCACCTTTTCCCGTGATCATACGTCACTCCTAAGGCTCAATGTTCCTATATTTTCTGCTCCGATTTTAAGGTCCTCATAAGTGTCAGAACCGTCGTTCATGCGTCATCCGCGGCGACCGAGTAGATTAAATATCTCCCAAATATTAATTTATAATGAACTTTGACTCACAGAAAGTCATGGATGATATATCTAAAAATAATTGCTAGATTGATTATTTTTTCCAATCAGAGAGCGAATCTCTTGCTTTATCCTGCATTCATTAACCAATTAACATATTACATCAGCCACGCATTTACAAATTTACTATCGGCAAATCCAAGGGTAAAATTAATAAAGCGTTTTTTTATTTAAGGGCGTGACTGAGACTTATTAGTTTCTTCTTACATCTAACCCATATAAGAGATAGAATTACAGAGGTATTGGTAGTTGAACTAAAGGAAAGCAATAAAAGAATTAACTATTGCGTGACTTAAAATAACTTGAACTGCAATAGTTAAAACCCTTCAAGAAAACACTCGCGTGAAGGGGAGCGTGAACAACCTGCGAAAGCTACTGACATTAGTAACTAAAATTTAATAGAAGAAGAGAAAATAATTAAAACTAAAGTGTCTGCAACACAGATGAAAAAATAGACAAGAAATTCATAATTATTACAAATAATTCAGATAAGAACATATGTTGGATTTGAAATGACAAGAAGTAAGGAGTAAAATATAATTAAACAGTATAATAAAGAATAAAAATACAGAATAAAGATAAAAATAAAGGTATAATAAAAAAATAATAAATAATGAACTGAAAAAATTCATAAATTACGTAAATATTTCAAAGCAACATGTGAGTGGAAATGTCAAATTCTCAATTGATATTAATGAAACACAAAGGAAATAGCACAACTACTTAGTTTCAGAGTGTAAAGAGAATTATACTTCAAATATTGGAGATCCATAAATACGAAGATGTGCATCTTTTCTTATGCAAAGGCGAATTCCAAAAGATAGTTTCCTATACTTGAATGTCGAACTCTAATCAATAGATTCTACTATCAATAGATTCTGGCAAGACTTTGTGTTAGGAAGTCATAACGAACGGAGAAAATGAAAATGACGCGACGCGTCGAAACCTAGGTCGCTAAATAAAACGTTATGTGGTTCGGGTAAACGTCTATTTTCATTTTCTCAGTTCGTGAAACTCTAATCGTTAATAATGTAGTAATTGAAAACTCGAGAAAAAGATGAAATTAGTTTAATTGAACCCTGAGATAGGATTCTACCATTAAATAATAAAGCCAGCATTGGTATGTACCGGAGCGGGACATTGAAATCATACATTTATGCACATTCCACATTTGAAATTTGAAAACGAGGAACAAGGCGTTGTTCATATTGAAACAAACAGCAGCGCCATCTAAATCATTTACATCGTTAGCGTTAAATAGAAATCGCAGAGGAAAATATCCCCGTCTATTGATTTTAGAGGATTAGAGAAATATCGGAGTTAGGCGCGGATGTATTCAATATAGGAATATAAATCATAGAAAATCGACGCTAAGGAGATAAGAAAAACGTCATTGGGTCTAGCAAAAAGCAAACTGACAAACGACTGACGCTGAAGAAGAGAAGAAAGCGGATTATATGATTATATAAAGAATCGTAAACAAAGTAAACTCTATGGATCTTATTGAAGGGATCAGTGAAGTAAAATATAACTTTGTAAGTTCCACAGCTTGGTTTATTTTCACGACCAGTTTCAGCCTAATATGGCCATCATCAGGCTGGTTGAACTCGAATTCAATAAATCATTATTTATTGAATTCGAGTCTTCGCAGACTTCCATAGTAGTGGCTGAAACAGTTGAATTACATAACTAAATCGATGAATTGGGAATGCGTCGAAATAATATGGAAATGGACACACAAGTATCTGGAATCCGTCCGAAGATATGCTAGAGAAGAGAGTAATAAATTGCTATAGTATTCTGAAGGATTGTTTTGGGATCTTTCTCTGGATTTATCAACCAATCGCAGCCTAGCTTCTAATCTTCTTTTATTTGATGATTCCAAACCAAATGCTTTCAAGCTATTTTGAGGAAAAGAAAACGTAAAGAAAATTACGAAGACCTTGCGAGGGAAAAAAATCAATTTACGTGAAGACAGCTCATCATTTTCGATTTAAAAAGTGAGAGAAAACAAATATGTGGGAATCCGAACCAATTGCTTAGGGAATTGAGTTCAAAGAGCGGAAGTGGTAAAGAGATGGAAAAACACCTACTAAAACAAATTTGACGAATAATTATTCATAGCAGTTGCATTTACGAAATAAATTGCAAAATCGAAAGAAATGAATAAGCAGAACGTACTTACTTTCTTTTATTGTCCAAATTAAGGTCCTGAAATGAAAATAGAACAAAATTGTATATTTGTTGACAAAATACGAAGCAAAACTGATAAGTGATGCTCGGATACACACAGTGAGATAAGTTAATTGATTTTCGCGATGAATCTTTGATTGAAAAATAGAGGAAAAGTATTCGATAAATCATAAATAGAAATTTCTCAATTAAACTATAAGTTTTTATAAGTGAATCGACTAATTGATTTTATGAGAATAACATCACTCGTTGGCCACATCTCCATATATTGTAATTATTCCTCTCTTACGTTTAGAGATATTCCAAATCTTCCATTTTGGACAAAATTCTATTATGATAGTATTCCTACGAAATTTACACTACTGGTTCTTCGTACTTTCTATAATTTTATTTGAAATAGATTAATTCATTAATTTAAAAAATTTCTTTACCACGTTTCATTCGTCAAATCGAAATATCTTTCATTGCCTTTGAAGCCATCTTGACCATGACGGCCACATTTTCGGAATGTACTTTTACTTCAATCTTATTCCGTCGGTGTGCATAGGATGAGCCTTCGCCACACTTGAATGACGAAGTGCAAAGAATTATATGATTTAAAAAGAATGGTTAAGGGAAAATAGAGAATACTTGTTTGAATACCTTTGTTTTATTCGTTGCACGCCAAGTTTTTGCTTCTTCCTGTTATATTATTTTGCTCAACTATTTTGATTTTCATATTATATTCCATCTTCACATTATCATCTATCATTTTTCTCATGGTCTGAAGATCCTCCTCACACTCTGCAACAACAACAATATCATCTGCATATCTAACCGTATTTATCTTCTCCCCTTCTATTTTTATTCCCAATTCAATGTCTTCTCCAACCTGATAAAATGCCTTGAATGTAACCATTAAATATTATTGCGAAGAGAGAGTAGCCTTATCTCAATCCTTTTAACAACGGCTTCATTTTGTTCATTTTTTATTTTAATTACCCTTTTCATACAAATCCCAGATCAGCGTTCTGTTTCAGAATTGACTTCCAATTCCAAATTGAGATTTTCAAGATTCTTGACCATTTGACATTTATGAGTTGACTAATGCACTGACTTTGTAGTTGTCCACGGAGTTAAACTACGATGTTAATTTATCGTTGTTGACACACCTACTTCAATTTTTTGCTTCTGCCTTTTCTATTGTTTTGCTCAGAAGAAGATCAATTCCCAGATTACTCGTCTAGACGAGGCGCGCACTATTTCTCTAGGGATCTGCTCGACTTCCCTTTGAAAGACACACTCATCCTGAAACCCATATTTACTTGGACAAACACGGCGTGTTGTATCCCATCGGTGCATATCTGAGTGTTGTGGACGCTTCGTCCCTCTGGAAATGTCCTCCGCAACACTAACCACTGCACTGTACATTAATGGGGTCGCACTCCTTTCGACCCAATTACCTACTTTTCAGTCACCCCACTGCTCTTAAATCCAAGTTTTCATATCAAATCCATGCTGAGAAATATCTAGAGATTTTTGCAACCGAGAGCATTGCGCTAAATAAAAGATTATATATATAATAATGTACTTTAAAAGTGATAATATTATACTTATACCAAATTCCTTCAATGCACTCTTCCACGCAAGAAGGAAGAAAATACTGCGTTACAGAGATGCATGTAAGGGAAGGAAAGCATTATTTTTTCTATTAGTTCCTGTTTTTTGTATTTACATCGGAACCTTATTCTAAAATCGCTATAAATGTATAAAGTTATTATGTAAGCAATTTAAGCATTTTTTAATTTTTATATGTACGATGAAAGCCTGTTATTCTTATGTCTTATTTTCCTGCGTAGCGGAATTTTGCCGCAGAATTACGGACCAAGTTAAAGGCGTTTTCTTCCTCAATTTTATTATGTTACATTGGAGAGGGAAATATGACCGGAGAATGGAATTGGAAATGTTCGGTACAAAACAAGGCATCCTCCGTAATGATCTCACATGTTTCCATTTGGAGAGATGTTGTTTTAGGTAACCTTTTTACTGATATAGTTGTTCGTTAAAATCAACATGTTGTTGCTTCCCACCGTGATTCACTTCTCAAAATCACTGATGTATGCCACAGAATTTCATACGAATTTTTCAGTCTCTATAAAATTATCTTTAACCGCGTGCAATCCTTTTTTTAGCATCAAACTCAGAGCTTTATTTGAGAACATTCAACTTAATATTGTAAAAATAAGAGTTTTTTTTCGCCCATTTTTTGTAGGAAAGAGTCAAACGATGCCAAATAAGGTCCCTGAACACACTTTCGTTTTGAATTGAAAAAATCTCTTCACCTGTCTCGTAAAAATATTCAATAAAATTCGAATCTAAGGAGAACAAGAAAGTCTTTCTCAGGGTACTGATACTCCAATAAATTGATCTCTCACAATCTCTATATTCGAATTTCTTCCGACCATTAAAAAAAAGCAGTTATCTCACAAAACATCGACTGGCATCCTGATTTTACGGGTTTGCATCGGCATTGGGTTGACTCTCATTGTTCCACTCCATCGACTATTTCACAAATCGATGGCTCTTTTCAAAAATATTTCAGTACACCAAATATTGGGTACCGAACCGATAAAATTATGAGCAAATTCGGAGATGTTTATCTCTTCTTTGTTTATTAAATGGAAGCAGGACTTCATACTTTCCACAAAAAATTAATATTCAACCGATTTTGACCTTGCAGCCATCTTTGGCGAAGATGGCATCGGTTGGAATCATATTGATTCTCCTCTTCAATGTTGGACTTAGATTGCAATATTGAGCGGCAACTCTGTGCTCGATGAATTATTGTCTTCATGGCTGTTAAGCTAACAATCTAAATAAATAACATTTCCTCGAATGTCTCCTTGACTTGATAAGGACTGGAGTAGCAATTCCATCTCCATCTTCTCGTGTGTATAAATGCGCAGAAGCGAGGTTTTTAACCTGTGCGCACTCAAGGAACAGGAACTTTCACATCCACGTGGCGTTACATCTACATCTACATGTACATCTACATAATACCCTGCAAGCCGCCTTATGGCGTGTGGCAGGGGGTGAAAACACCGGGCGTTCGTACTATATTTTTAGCCTATTATTATCATGTATAGTTCGCGGAAAGAATGAATTCTTAAAACGACTCGTCCTAGCATCTATTTCTCTTATTTTGCACTCATTGTCGGATCGTCCAAGGTAGCAGTGGGGTCTCATAATATCTACTATATCTTCCGCAAATGTACTTTCCCTAAATTTATCAAGCAATCGCAATCTAGCTTCTAGTCTCCTATCTTTTAAGGATTCCCAACTTGCATCTGACAGCATTTTGGCAACGCTTGCTTTTTTATCGTAGCACTTCTTAACAAAACGTATCGTTTTCCGTTGCACTTTCTCGAGTTCACGGATGCATGTATCGTCTGCCGGATCCCATATACTTGATGCATATTCAAGATGAGGCCTAACCAACGCAAAATAACATCGTTCTCTAGCTTTTTCGTCACATTTACCGACAATACGCCTAATGAAACCGAGTTTTCTAGTTGCTTTAGCACAAATGTTACGGATGTGCGTGCTCCAGTTCATGTTATTCGTAAGAGTGATTCCGAGATATTTTACCGAGTCCACTACTTTAATTACTGTTCCGCTAATACTGTACGATTTATTCTGCCGCAACTGTTTTCTTTCGAAAAAATTTACTACGGAGCATTTGCTTGTGTTTAGGTCGAGTTGCCATTTTTCGCACCACCGTTGAATACGAACTAAGTCGTTTGCTAGGGATTCCTTGTCTTCCACGCTTGATATTTTCCTATATATAACTGTATCGTCCGCGAATATCCTCACTTTACTATCGATTTCGTGGCTCAAGTCGTTTATGTATATCAAGAAAAGAAGGGGCCCAATCACGCTGCCCTGGGGTACGCCTGAGGTAACTTTGACTCTGTTTGAAGTAACGCCATCGAGTATCCACTTGTTGTTCCGTATCGCAGAGAAAATCTTTGACCCAGTCAATTACTTCCTTATTAATTCCAGCCAATTTTAATTTGTAAATTAATCTGTTGTGAGGAACTCTATCGAAAGCATTCTTAAAATCGAGGAAAACAGCATCCACTTACTTACTACTCTCGGCAGATTTTAAAATGTCGTGGACGAATAGCGCAAGTTGAGTTTCGCATGACCGGGACTTTCTAAAGCCGTGTTGGTTCTTACTGAAATAAATAACGCTATCTAAAAACTTCATTAGTGAGCTAACAAAGATGTGCTCCATTACTTTGCCTGTCAGTGAAGTTAACGAGATGGGCCTATAATTACCTGGGTCGTCCTTTAATCCTCTTTTTGTAAACGGGCGTAACATTCGCTAATTTCCAATCCATTGGGACGCTGGCTTCATTAATTGAATTGGAGAACACGATTTGGAGGTTTGGAGCGACGCTATCCGCTAGTTCTTTCAATACTCTAGCCGGAATACCTTCAGAGCCTGGGGATTTATTTGGCTTAATTGTACGCAAGAGTTTAGCGATTCCATCTTCGGTAAAACAAATACTTGCCATCAACGCGTTTGTGTTTGTTACCGGAAGGTTGTCTGAGCTATTATCGGCTGCGAATACGCTTTGGTAAAAGTCGTTAAGGATGTTCGCTTTCTTCTTCGGATCACTAGTAATATTGCCATCGTTATCCCTCAATGAGCAAACGGTTTGTAATTTTCCCTGTGTCTCCCTAACGTACGACCATAACGTACGCGTTACATTTTAGATTCATTCTCTCTCCGTGATGCTCTCATGAACGATAATTGCAACCAGCTCCGAATGTGACAACTAGGTCTCGACGTATATCTAAAATGATTTTATTCATTTTTTGTTTATGTGTCCTTAACTAGCTCACTATTCCCTCACTCGATATATAAATTCAACTGACTGACGAATTGATTTGTGGTATTCCATTAAAAATCGCGAATTCTACTACCTACGCCTGACTTATTGTTCCCTCTCACCCATTTTTCTGGTCTTAAATATGCGTGGTTTTGGCTTCTTCTTCACTTGAAGATGACGGTTATGTGTCGGAACTATTCGTGTTGTTTTGGTTGTGTGTATGGTAATTTTACCAAAGTTTTTCTTTATATCAAAATAGGATCTAGCTCTCTAGAGGAAAGTGGTCCTAGAGGTATTTTCCGACTTTCCTCGCTCTCTTCGCGTGTTACGTAATCTTTTGATCGCTGTTCCTTCATTGCTTTTAAACGAAGGGATTTTACAATGTGTAAAAGACGTATTAAAAGAGAAACATGATCGTGGGTGGATCGTTAAGTAAGGCAGCAGTAATTCACAATTTATCCTGCACCCTTCTATTGAAATGATACACATTACAGGACAATTTTATCTACTGACTCTCAACATAGTACGGCCTGGCGAATGCATACAATTTTTAATCGCTCGACTTTTTATTTGGATATGAAAAGTCTATGGGACCTTATGGAGGTGCGCAGACAACCGATACGATAGCAATGCGACGAATAAACCATGCAACCGCATCGATCGCCTTTTGACTAAATATCGTACAACTCATTTCCACGACTTTATATTGCTAACAGTCGACTGAAAAGATGTTCAGTCTTGTATTGCATTTCAACGTGGAAGGTGTATAGACATATAGGTGATAACATATAGGTGTATATATTATCAAGTGTCGGGAGGTGTTATTAAGGACACCGAGTCCTTTTTTTATTGAAAATAGGTGAGCGCTGTATTTAATAGTATCGAAAGAGATCATCGAAACAGAGACGAAAGAGATATTAATTTCGTCAAAACTGTGTTCACTCATTCTATAAAACTTTTCCGAACATGTACTCAGCTTATAATGTAGCTTGTATTATTTCCCTTTAATTGGTCTCTCGCTGATGATGAGATGTACACTTTATTTCCTTTTTCTTTTCTTATCCTCCGAAACAAAAGACAAGCAAGTGCTTTTCTGTTGTACGGCATGCTGAGAGCTTCACAAACTGATTGAAATCTCACGACAACTATTGATTGTATGCGCACATTTCACAAGTAAACAGTTTAGTCGAGGTAAAATCGTGAAACTCTCACAACTCGACTAAACTGTTTAGTCGTAGAAAAAAGATATGTATGGGCTAGGCCTAACCCTGAATGTCCAAACATTAGTTCTTCTGGTAAACTAAGGCATTAGTGCCGGTGGTGAAGAAACCGGACGGCATTCTGACCTTCCTTCGGAATCTCCAACCGACTAAGTGCTTCTAGAGGGGCCCAAAGAGATGGGAGTCGCTGGGTTGGTCGGATGGACAGTACTCACACAGCCGTGATTCGCTGCGGCGCTTCCGGTCGGCCGTTCTTAAAGCTCAATCGATCAAAAGTCCTTTTCAAGCGAATGGACTTCATATCGTCGCGAAATAGAGCCTCAGACGGGTTCTTTTACTACCGCCGATACCACACATTTTTAACCAACTTCCTCTGATTGCCAACTTATTTATGTAAAATAGGCCAAAAACGTTTTCTTTTAAGTAAGGGACGTGAGACTTAGTATAGTCATTCAGAAAAGATTGAATTTTATGTTCCGCTTCTAATTTTTCGTTATTTGCACGCGTCAAAAAGATACAGGATGTCTAACTTGGCCAATTTTTACAGAAAAGGATAGTCTTTGATTTTAATGAAAAACTTTCAAGTTTGCTGCTATTTGGATGTTGTTGAAGGAAACTGGTGGAAAAACCGACTGTGTAGTATTTTAATATGATTCCTGATCTTTTGATTCGTTATAGATTGCAAAAATTCCCTAGTACGCTCTAAAATTACTGTGGAATAAGTTTATATCATTCTCAGCATTCTCGGAATATAACTTGCTAATATCTAAATGATGATATAAGACTCCTGAATACCTCACCAAGTAGTAAAATCGCCCACTAGGGGTGAAAATATTCTCGATCTCTTTTTAGTTAACTTTCCCGAGCGTATAAAGAGCATCACGATTGACGAAGGGCTCGGCGATCACAAAGGCGTATACATAGACATCGATTTAAAAATAAATAAGCATAGGAAGCCTAAACGGAAGATTTATCTTTACTCGAAAGCGAATTTCCAGGAGTTTAACGAAAAGCTGATGATTGATTTCAATTTATTCGAGTTTCGTGCAAATGAGATGACCGCCGATGACACTTGGAAGCTCTTTGTTGAGAAAATGCATAAATACATAGATTTGTACGTACCTTCGAAATACTCAAAAAACGATTGCGAACCTAGATGGTATGATAGAGAGGTTAGAAAGGCCCTTCGTAAACAAAGAGCTCTACACGGAAGAGTAAAAGCCTTCGCGAGAAAAGACCAGACTGAGTCGAATCCAATAAGATCGCTATTGTTAGAAAAGCATAAGAAAGCGAAATCCGATTCCAAGGAAGCAATGCGCAATGCCCTCCGTAACTTTAAACAGAAATTTCTTGGGGAATGCTTAGAAGAGGACCCCAAAGCGTTTTGGTCTTACGTTAGAGAGGTCCAAGGAAAAATACAAACGGTAGGTTCGTTAAGGGACAACGAGGGTAATATAACTTGCGATACAAAAAGGAAAGCGAACATACTAAACGAATTTTATCATAGCGTTTTTACGGTAGATAATTCCGAAGAGTCCCTACCAGAGATTAGTATATCCGAGTCCATGTCAAGTATATGTTTCACCGAAGATGGAATAGTTAAACTTTTGCGCAAAATTAAGCCGAATAAATCGCCAGGTCCAGAAGGTATTCCGGCTAGAGTGTTGAAAGAACTGGCAGAAAGCGTCGCACCATACCTCCGGGTCATATTTCGTAAATCAATGAGTGAAGGTAGTGTCCCAGTAGATTGGAAGCTAGCGAACGTTACACCCGTTTATAAAAGCGGACCAAAGGAGGACCCAGGAAATTATAGACCTATATCATTAACTTCCCTGTCTGGTAAAATAATGGAGCACATCGTTGTTAGCTCACTCATGAAGTTCCTAGATGGTAATCGATTCCTCAATAAGAACCAGCACGGCTTTCGAAAGGCCCGATCATGCGAAACTCAGCTCGCGCTATTCGTTCATGACATTTTAAAATCTGCCGAGAGTAAAAAGCAGGTTGACGCTATTTTCCTAGATTTCAAAAAGGCTTTCGACAGAGTTCCACACCATAAACTAATCCATAAATTAAAGTTAGCGGGTATTAATAGGGAAGTAATTGACTGGGTAAACGATTTTCTCCACAAGAGGGAACAGCAAGTTGTACTTGATGGAATTAGTTCGAGCAGAGTCAAAGTTACTTCAGGCGTACCTCAGGGCAGCGTGATTGGACCTCTTCTCTTTCTTATATATATCAACGATTTGAGCGACGAAATAAATAGCAATGTGAGGATATTTGCAGATGATTCGGTAATATATAGAGAAATATCAAACGCGGAGGACCGTGACATCCTATCAAACGATTTATCCAACATTCATAGGTGGTGCGAAAAATGGCAATTAGAACTAAATGTTACTAAATGTTCCGTCGTAAATTTCTTCGAGCGAAAACAAACTAGTCCAAATCACCCGTACCAAATTAATGGAATAAATTTGAATATATTAGAGTCAGTTGAATATCTCGGGATCACTCTTGCGAATAACTTAAACTGGAGCGTTCATATCCGAAAAATCTGCGGTAAAGCAACCAAAAAGCTCGGTTTCATAAAGCGTATTGTAGGTAGATGCGATGAAAAGGTTAGAGAGCGATGCTATTTTACCCTGGTCAGGCCCCATCTTGAATACGCGGCAAGTATATGGGATCCAGCGGATGAAACGCACACCCGCGAAATCGAGAAAGTTCAGCGCAAGGCAATACGATTTGTGAAAAATTGCTACGATAAAAAAGCTAGTGTTACGGAAATGCTTTCGGACGCAGGTTGGGAATCCCTGAAAGATAGGAGATTAGAAGCTAGGCTTCGATTACTCGGTAAATTTCGAGACAGTGCGTTTGTGGAGGACGTTATCAATATTATGCGACCCCCCTGCTACTTTGGCCGATCTGATAATGAGCGCAAGATAAGGGAAATAGATGCTAGGACAAGTCGTTTTAGGGACTCTTTCTTTCCGCGAACGATACGCGATAATAACAAAATAAGGAAATAGCGCGAGCATCCGGTGTTAACACCCCCTGCCACACGCCGAAAGGCGGCTTGTAGGGTATTGATGTAGATGTAGATGTGAATAAGCAGTGCGACTGAAATCGGGGTGGTTCAGCTGGGCCATGCCGCGCAGTCGAAAAAGCCACCGCAACCCCAGGGTAGCAGGTGAATCGAAACAGTTTCTTCACATTTATGTGAATACAACAACGTCTGCATCGAAGCAAACTTGAAAGTTTTTCAGAAAAGTCAGAGAACATCCTTTTCTATGAAAATTGGCCAGAATTGACACTCAGTATCTTTCTGACGCGCACAAATTACGAAGGATTAAAATCGGAATAATAAAATTCAATCTTTTCTAAATATGCGAAGTTTCAGGTCCCTCACTAAAAAAACATTTTTGGCATCTTCGCAAGCTTTTTTTCGATGCTATCCTACGGTACGACGTCTTATATTAATTCATATGCAGTAGTATGTTAAATCATTTCAGAAATGCGGAATAACTTTTATGATTTTATGTTTGTCAGAGATAATAACCAACAAAATAGCGTAACACTTTAAGCCAAGAAGATATTCGTCCTACTCACCAAAATTCGAGCCTTTATTCTAAATTTATTACTCTATTGAATGTTTGACTAAATCTCCTTAGCGGCACCTACTGCCGCCACGGTCCTCATAGAGACAGTCGGCCCAAATGGCGATAATAAAGACCCCTCTTAACGGAACGTCAAGAACGGATTTCGGAAGTAAATATAAAAATCGGAATACGTGGGTTCGCCTCCCTGTCACGAGTGACCTTATCATTTCAGTTTAACAGTTTTCAGTTTATTTCTGGTTTTTCTCCAGGCGTCCGTTTCCGCATGCAAATATTTCACTAAATCCCTTTCTCATACGATTCCACCTAATTTAACTAATATTGTGTCGGTTTATTTTTTCCAACTCGCTTCTTTCGACCAGGTTCTTAGGTTTTATCCTTAGAGCACCATTCTCTTATGCAAATTTCTATACTTCCAGCAAGGCTTCGGTTTATCTCATAATTAAAGCGAGGAAATACTTTCTCACCACAATAAGAAACCACTAAAATAACATTACCTTCACCTTGAAAACTTAAAGTGTATAGAGAACGATGAAATTCTCGCAATGTCGTCGTTGTCCTCTTCAGAATCGATAAGGAACTGAGATTGAGCGCAAATCATTGCTGGAAACAGAAAAGGCTTTAACCGGATGGAGTTTCATCAGCGAGGTTTTTCAATGTGAACCGGAAAGATGGGTGATGCGTTATTTTTAGTTCCTCCAATCACAACCGAAGTACAAATCGATTTCCACCGGAGAATTTCCGGTCACTACCTGTTTGCTCTTTCGGCGAACGGAAGGCACTCATAAATTGAAAATGTCTCTCGCTATATATATGTATCTTTATATCCATTACCGCGTATATTTGCATAATCAAAGGAAACTGGCTGACACGAGTTGATCCAAAAGTCAGCAATTTCCCAGCGGTGACATTTAAACGGCCGGGATTTCTCAAGAAGGCAAAGGTCAAGTGTTATCACGATCACGAAACAAGCACCTGGAGGAGCTTCACTCACGCCTCGCAAAAAAGGGATCCCAATTGATACCGTTCGCAACCCTTAAAGGAGATGTGTTTGTCGGCCATTCTCACCAAAGGCGAGTTGCTTTGCGGTTAATGAATGAAAGGATTCCTTCACATTTCATCTTCAGAACGAAACTAAACAAGTGAAAGGTATATTTTATAGGTGTGTCAATCTCTTTAGAATTATGCTGTGGAAAGGCAATATGAATATGATAAATTATAAGAACCACAATAAGTTTCCTTAAATCACATAATAATTTAATTATTTCTCATGGTTTCGAAAACATGAAAACAATTTATCAGAGTCATTTAAAATTTAAAAAGTTTAAACCAACGAAATGATTTAAGCGCAAAACCAAACTATAATATTTTGATTAGTTCGCGATATCACTCGTGCGTTTCATTTCTTCAAATAAAATTCCAAATTACCGCCATTCAAACACAATAGGTAATCAAAATTTTCAAAGAGAAATCAGTTTGTCATGATTTCAACGGCGAAAGAACTCATATAATGGGACTTATTTAAAATTAGCTGTTTCTTTTATCTGAGTGAGTAGAGGCCTTTCAAAGTTCTCTCGATTTAATTTTCGTAATATTTTATTTTCTACCTCAATAACAGCCATCTTACAAAGATTTGCAGAATTCGCTTACTGTATGACTTTCTGTTGATTCCCTATTCAGACGACTGGCTGTTAGCGTCACCCGATCTATATTAGCACTCAATGCACGATATTGTAAAGTATATCACTGGTAACTTAGGTATTATTCTTTTCATTAGGCAAACACCACGGTCTGATTATCTACATTAGTGATAAGATTAACATCCTCTGTGCAAAACAGTTTTTGCAGTAAGACGTGACTCGCCAACACGGCCATCCAGACTTCTGCGCGGCAACTCTTCTCCGTAAATACATATTAACATTCGATTCCGAGCTCCGGAACTACGAATGCCTAAGAATGGCAACAGAAAGTACAATTAAATCATATCTAAAACTCAAGTCACGCACATCTTCAAATATCCCTTCATTCTACATACACCATTTAGTCTTTCGTACATTTACGTCATGAATTACAAATCTAGGAAGGTTAAGGATATAGATTCTCCTACGAAGATGCTCTGCCGCCTTGGCAAGGACTTGGGTACGTAGTTTAGGAATTAAACATATTATTAAATGCAATTATGCCGATGTGGCAAAGTTTAATTTAAGTGTTTGATCAAAGGTGTTGATCCACACGCCCAGATACAATAAATAGTTTGTGGGCACAAGTTTGCATCTATCCATAGAATGAGTAATACCTAAGTCACCAGTAATAAACTGTACAATATACTGCAATAATTGCTCATCTAGATCGGGTGACACTAACAGCCAGTCGTCTAAACAAGGAATAAATAAAATGTCATATCGTAAGCTAATTCCTGCTGCAACGGCCCTGGAAAATATTTGTAAGATGGCTGGAAGCGATAGAAAGAAAATTTGACGACTGATTTACAAAATAGATAACGAAGAAGCTTAACATCGCACAGTAAACTGGAATCAAAGAAAGCTGGCCAAAAACACGAAAGTAAGTTTTTTAAGTGAAGACTTTGAAACTTCGCATGGCTACTCTTAAATAAATTCTGCATACCACTATGCAGAATTTCAAGTCCATTCTTCCTTGCGACTTTTCCTGGGTGCGCAACATCTTTGTTTTGCCGGGATAGCTCAACGGGCAGAGCACCCGACCGGCAATTTGGATACCCGGGTTCGATTCCCGCTCCCGTCAGACTTGTTTCAAGTCCATTCTTTCTTGGGATGTAAATTATTTACGTCAATTCCTACGCATTATAATGGTACTTGGGGTCAAAATTGACAAAATTTTAGGGAAAAATGCCTGTCAACATTTTTCGCAAAATCCTTCAACTTCAAGCTAATGCTGAAACCAAATAAAAATAATCATCGGGTAAAATATAATGCCATGCTAGATGTCTGTTCTTTATCCATTGACCGTTCCTTCTAGTGCATTTAGGCTAACAGACATTAATAGGCAGTCTCTTCTCAACCAATGCCTCATCCATTTTCCTTTCCTTCTTAATATAGTTTCTTTCAGCGTTTTCTTTCCTCCCACCCTTTTGAGCACCTCTTCATTCACTTCTTCGGAAAAGTATGCGCACCGTGCATTATGAATTCTCACTTATATAACGTTAGCATAAAACGTAGGGTTCATTCTTGAGAAAATTATTTCAAAATTTTAACTATAATTTGATAAATGATTACACAAAGCAGAAAAGGTCGGTCTCGGAATCAAAACTGGTAGTTTCTCCTTTTTGCGGAACTGACGAAGTTAAGAGCAGGGCGAAGTTAAGAGCAGGGCGGGGCGAATCTTTGCTTTGAATGTCTCTGTTATGCACGCAGTATGATTGGAAAAGCAAATTGTTATTTATTTCCTTACGGAAATTATTATTTTTTGAACTAGGACGAATAGAACGGAGACCGGATAGCCGAGGCCCATACGTCCCAAAGTTAAACATAATTCAACAACTGCACGTATCTCAGATAGAGGACAATTGGACACTCATTTTCAAGGAGTTTGCAAACTCAGTCAATAAGTCCAAAAGCTGCCAACCGAAATAAAATGCCTTGAAAATTTATTCGTTTATATTTTTTCTTTCTTTTGTTTAAAGTTTGCTCAAAGTGAATACCATAAGTAAAACCGAAACACCAACGTTAATTTTTATTATTATATTATTATTAGATATGTTACAGGTGGACTAATAGTCCGGTGGTAACTTATTACTATGTATTCTACAATTATTAATATATTACAACGTACAATTATACAGTAGAATATACAATGCAAATTCCAATAATACAGCATTTTTGCCTAATACAGAACATCTATCATTAGATAGATAAGCTACAAAATACACTAATATAATACGTACATACATTTTTATCTTACAAAAATATATTATTTCTATAAACATGCCTACAAAATACAACATCACAATACATCTGTCACCGAGCCTAATAATATATATACCAACGCATTCCAAATATTTGCAATACATTTCCACTATTTAAAAGGCCCATATAATTCTATGCATAAGAAAATTACATTCAGAGGATTAGAAGTCCGAAAATATTCAGATTTGTCTTTCAAACTTCACGTACGTTGAAAAGGTGCAAATTTGAAACGGTAAGTTAGTACGTATTAAGTCGTCAGATTTTAATTCCTCTCCCTTCTCTAATCGAAAATACTTTTGTAAACAACGAAAGAAAATGAAGTTACTTTGCCAACTGAGATATGATGCAAGTATCCGAAGCGTATCTGGAGAAGCAAATAAGGAACTGGGTTTTGTGTAAATTATCGAATGAGCGAATTCAAAGTCCAAAAGCGACGTTCGACATTCGACGTGAGATTTACTCCATTCGAAAGACCTATGCAGCGCAAGTGTGAATGTGCTTGAAATAAAGTGACAATGAATCTAAAATGACCTTGTGTACCTTAAATGTATGTCCTTACCATTAATTTCAGAGTTCAGTAAATCGGCAAGCTTCACCAAGACGATTTCGGACTTAAACTGGACATTATAGATTGAGAGAAAAATTAGGGAAACATGAATTCTAATAGAGAGTACTTGGCGTAAACCGTAGGCTCTCTTCTTAACGGCGACGTGAAGAACATACGTGCTCGCCAGTCAGGGCAGGCCACCGTTTCGCGCATGCGCATTGCGGTTTTAGGAACATATCGTCAACCGGTAAGCGCATGCTGAAACTCTCAGTTGATCTATATATTATTTCATTGAGAATTATACGAAATGTTTAGAGGGAATGTTTTATTTGTGGATGAGGACAAGGGGAAACAACCACCTCAGGTGCCTCTTAGAGGCCGAAGAACTGCTGTTACCCATTTTGTAATATAAGATAATTATATCAATAGATATTGAGTTTGGGAAATACGATTAATTTCACTGAGGAGACGCCCTTTTGCCTTTCATCTTCGAAAGACTTCATCTGAAATCGAGTAAATGTATTGGAAAGTTTAATATTGCGTAATAAATAATCTCCTAACGATCGATTAAACGGCTCCAATAGACCCTGTGTGCATGGATGTCATCAGACATCAAATCCTATCTGCCGACCGAGTGCACACTTAATTTGATGCCCCATAAAAAATTACCAAAACCATAGATTTGAAGGTAAAAATATTTTGAAACTCTGGGAAACCAGTGTTTCACGACTTAATTCCCCAGCTTACATTGGTCACAAAACATCAGTTACAATTAATTCTGCATATTCCGTGTGCCGACATAGTAAATAGTCAGAATAGTGTTACTTGTTCGCATTACTTTCGATTAATGCGCATACCCTAAAATGATATGAAGAGTATGAAATCTATTTTTCGTAACTAAATATGAAAGTTTCTAATAAAAGTTGTATTGCAACACAATAAACTTCGATTGAATCCACTGAACAAATACTCCCTTCTTATCCCGCATTCTTTTCTCTAAATGTTTGCCAGTCTTAAATTTCCCATCATAACCTTTCCTAGATAAGTCGTGTGTGTCTCACAGAAATCAGAAAATAAAGTGTTGGCATTAACATCGCTTGTGATAGCGCTCCTAAGATGCCGCCGTCAAGGTGCGATGCGCCCACAGGCTCTGGATGTCAGCAATATAGAATTGGTATTATCAAGATGAGTAAATAGATAGAATTTCATCGACCCTCCATTGCCGGATAATTCAATATAACGTCGGAAAGGTCACGTCAGCGAAGAAAGAAATGTTATGCGCTCTAAGGAACGGTCTCCCTCCAAAAAGAAAGCGTAAAAAAAACATCAATTCGTTTCTGCCACAGCAACGTCCCCAATCGCCGATGAATTGAACCTTTCTGTTTTATCGGAAGGTACAAATGGCGCTCATTGTGTGACCTCTGCATTCGACGATCTTCAACAAGTGGACGGCGAAAGAGCACAGCTGTCGAAGAAGAAAGTAAAGGGCCTCCAAGTCCCAGATGTTATCACCAGAACGCGTCCGTAAATTCCCCAGAGGATTTCAGACCATCCAACACTTTTATCAGCGCTCATTAGGATTCCCGAATGAAAGAAACGCCCGTGGAAAAGTACTTCGCCAGAAGCAACGTTCCCCTTCTCTCTTTTATCACGTACGTGCTTGAAATTACGAGTAGTCATTGTCTTTTTCATCGAAAATAATTAGCGCAACGACAATGTTCGCGGGATCAAATGAGGGAATGCGTCGCCCCCAAATAGAAACAATTCTTTTCGAAGAGATTCTCAGAGTCTAGTTTTACTCATTAAAGTGGGAATAAATGCATTTTGGGAATAAATGCATGTGCTGGAAAGTACAGATGGCGCTCCGGCCTATCTGGGTTACCATCTTTCATTCTGTACCGTTGGGTGATTCCGCTATAGCTGTTGAATGTTCAATTGCAGGTCGAGTATTTCCCGGGACAATGGAGTGGGCTTAAAATGTTTTCAAGGAAAAAATGTTTCTATTGACCTTTTGACCTCAACACTTCAAAAAATAAGACAGTAAACGTTGATTTTTTTTCGAATGATTCTACCGGCCGCGGCTAAGCGTGCATCAACCACGAGGCCCTTGGTTCGAGTCCCTCGGTCGGATCGGATGTTTCGGTGGGAAATGGTTGTCTATGAATAACAATAATTGTTAAAATTTATGTTTTTGGGGTCTTTCTGTTTCCACTAAATAAATTATTGTTGATATTATTATTATTAGGATAATAACGGTGAATCCAATCGTATTATGCACTTCCGCATATGTAACTTAGCCGCTTTTTATTGTAAAATATTATATATAGAATAAAGTAT
>KZ309051.1:213203-324331 GCA_000376725.2 Ladona fulva
CGTATTCTATGAACAATTTTCGTGGCAGTCACAGAAAATTTATAAAAAAGTAAGTAAAAATAATAATTTTATAGTAATCTCCGCCGTTAAATTCAATGTAATTCGATTAAATTCGATGGTTGGGGACTCAAAGCTTCGAGAAAACATCTCTGTTAAACGTTTTTTATCGCTGCATTTTTTTTTATCCTGCAATCATTCCCTTATACAAGTTTTCAGTTCACTGGTATCGCTCTTTCTTCGGTAACCATTTTCAGTGAATAATAACACGTGGTTTGGTTGAACGCCGTTAAGGTTAACCTTTAAACTAAAAGTAAACGTTTCCAAATGTATGATTTATTGCAGCCTTCACTCAACTCGAAGAGCATTTCTAGGGAACAGAGAAGAACAGACATCTCCAAATAGGAAAATAAAACACGCGCTACTTGTGATGCATTCCCTTTTCTCTCGAATCGCTCACAAAGTTCCAAAATGACCACTTTTCGCTTTATCATTCTTATTCCATTTATTCGATGGCCCGAGAAATCGCTCTCCACCTGAGCCCCAAAGGGCTTTCGCCGATTACCCTGACCCCTATCCCTCGCTCTTTCTTTTCCTCCCTTTTCCATAGAAAAACCTCATCTATTCCCGTCCTCTTTTCCCATTCTCATGTTAGACTCTAAGCTTTCCCTTTCTTATCCATCTTCATACGTTTTACCTCTCTACTCAGTCCTACGAAAATCCCGGGCGTTTTTCACCTGTGCAAAGAAAGAACGATTATCTAAGATTCCTAAGGTGAAGCCGAAGACGAAGAAAAACCATTTAGGAGAATAGGCGTAAAAGAGAAGGTTGACCACCTTTTGCAGCAAAAGGGAAGTCTACTTCATTTGCTCTTAGGGAACGTTCTCAAGTGCCTTAGCTGAAATTGGGAGCAAATGAAGGAGTTAGTGTTTTGTCCCATTTTGTAGAAAGATAGAAATCTGCTACACAAGAAAATCATCGTGAAAAGTATTCTCAATTTAAAATTGACTTTTGAATTTTACGAATATATAGGTGTTATATATGTTTTATGTAAAACATGTAAAACACAGAAATGCATATATAATCAGATGCTCCGAGTTAAATATTCTAAGACTTTTTCGCTTTTACAGCTACCGTATCAAATAGAGAGCTTACTGGAGAATTTATTAGTTGTGTTATTAAGTGGCTGTATATGAAAAGGGGAACTATTGGTATTTGAGACAAAAAGCAGTAAAGTGCATCTTTTTATGTATCAGTTATACTCACCTTACGTTTGATCCTGGTTGTTTTCTTCGTATTTTCGTACGTAATAATTATTTATTCCATGTAAATACAATTATTCGATTTTATGCTGTATTTTGAGAACTATTTTATTTCGTGATGCGGAATGATGTGAAGAATCATTCCAACTTATTTCGTGTAAACTGATAATTTTAGAACCAAGTGACATTAATTAGATTAGAAACAAAAAAACACTCAAAAAAAGGTCATGGCGACGAGATATACCTGGAACAATATATAATATCAAATTGAAATTAACATTTATAAAGCTATTTGAGCAACGGACAACGGACTGAAATTCAGATATTCTATTTTAAGCTGTAATACGTGTTTAACTGACATACTGATAGTAATTAAAATCCACACCGATTATTGTGCAAACATGTTTCGACTTCTTTACACCCCTAGTATTAGTACTTCATTGATATTGACGGTAAGAATCAATATAATTCTGAAAGCAGATGTGCCGACGTCTCTAAACCAATTTCGGACTGATGCAGGCGATTGCGCGAGTACACTGTGAAAGCAGCTGCGAATTCGCTACCGAAGCAATCTTTCGGAAACGATTTCGTCAGGTTCACACGCGGAGTGATTTTCATCAAATTTCATTCGCAAACTTCAGTTGAGAAGAGAACTGCAGTCGGAGGGAATTTCACGAAAGCAAAATTAAATCAGTCGTATAATTTCCTTGCCTTTTTCCCATGTGAGATGTGCTCGTACATACGTGCTAGTAAACATTTACCAAAACTATAACCCTGAGCTTTACAATCTCTCTGAAAAACAACGATTTTCAAAGTATTAAATTAATAACAAATTGAGAGTAAGTATTAACTTAGTAAACAAAGTATTAACTTAATAATAATTTCTAACTTAGTAAACAAAGCATTAACTAAATAATAAATTGAGAACAAGTATTATTTTAAGGAAGCTAGGTAAATGGACTCACGATTTTAGTCTGGTCTATTTATAGTTACATTTTATAAAACATTATTTCACTAAAATACAAGGAATGAATATGGAAAAATGGTGATAGGTGTTTTTGCACGAAGAGAGCATCTGGGAGAAATCTCGAGAAAAAACGTAAATTATAACTAAAATTATAAACAGATGATATTTCTTGTAAATCTGTGCCTGTGTCGTATTTCTGTGATCGAGTACTACTATTATTACTATTTAAAATGAGATCCCCAATGAATCAGTTATCGTATTGCGAAATAAGTAATACATATTTTATAAATAATAAAGATGAACACTTCTACCGTTACCACCAAAAATATTTATTCCACGACCATGGTTTCGACCCTTCGGGTCATCTTCAGGTCACCTGAATAAATATGTTTGGTGGTAACGGTAGAAGTGTTCTATCTGTATTATTTATAATGGAGAACTACCACAAAGTCGAGGCCGAATTAGTAGATTGCAATAAATACTTTGACAATGATATTATAATTCGTATCACACGTATTTAAATATATGTAAAATAGGATTGATTCCTCATGTATTGTGTATTTTTATGAGACAGCTTCCTGACTGGTGAGCCATGGATAAGCTCTCGGTGTGCCGCGCAATTTTCAAGGTTACTTTTCAAATATTTTCTTAATGCAAAATGTATCTGCCATGGGTGATGAAGTATTTTAAACGTATGTTAACATCGGATCGCGCGATGAATATTTTATTCCAGTTTTTTTCTTCTTAAAATTGGTATAAAATTAATGAAGGAGTGGTTTAGTGTGCCGCGATGCATGAACCAACAAGTGTGCCGTTGGAGATAAAAGTTTGCGTCTGCAGAGAATAACTGTTTTTGGGAGTTTCTCTCCCTTTTCCTCTTTTCGAAATGCTGTAGAAGAGGGAGTGTACCATAAACCCCTTTTATTGCACAATTTTCCTTCTCAAAGATATTTTGCATTTATACGAAAATGGTTAAAATAGTTTGAATATATTTTCAGCTGTGCATAAGTTTACATTAATATTACGCCAACTGATAGGAGCTAGATTGAGACTGATAATGTGACTTTCTGTGTCAAACAGTGACATTCTCAGGTCTTAAAAGATCTTAACTAAACGAAACGTGGGTTTTAAATTATTTCTCCCATCTTAAGGGATTTGACGAGGATGATTATTCTTTTTTCAATTCAGTGAATTTCCCCATTAAATCAATCTTACCTCTAAGTAATTTATTCAGACTTACTATCATTTCGCGGATAGCATTCCATATCCAGGCGTTTGGTTACGGAATGAAAATGGAATAAACACAGATATAATTCCTAGTGTGAATTGAACACTGTATTAGAATCAGAAAAAAGCAACATATCAATGTCATAAATAACTTTTATCCTAAAACAGGTCAGCCATGGCATATGCTCGCCTCGGCGGAGATTTTTGATTCACTCAAAAGTAGGTTTTACTTGAGCGCGGCTGAAATACGCGGGAAAATTAAGTTATTTCGCTTTTCTATTGCTGTCTACTTCCGGTTTTTTCCCGCTCTTTTGAGCAATTTCAGTCAAGTGAACACGCATCTCGTGTGTGTCAGACGACATCTTTGTAACTCCCTTTGTGCATGTGGAATATACTTATAAACCATATTTGTGTGCTTTAATATGCTCTAATATTAACGATATATTGCGTATAACCCATATTTTAACTACGTTACGAATAATTTCTATGAATTTAGCTCTAATGGCTTCTCTTTTAATGCTTCGTTAACATGTGAATTGGCGCCAATCCTTTATATCTTTACATTTCACATCAGTGCTTTTCTTTTCTCTTCGATATTTCCTCTCTTTATTACTTTTGTTAAGATCCAACACGGTAAGATAATTTCCACTGATTTTCTCTTGAATATTTGTTTACAGACCCCAAGAAGGGGTTGCAGCGTTGGCAGAGGTGCTTCTCCGACCGTCGGCGCCGAGATGGAATAGCACAGCCTTTGGTTTCGATTTGACTGCTGCGGCGACGGAGACCTTCGCGCAGAGGCCCTCCAAGGACGACTTTCCTTCGCTTCGGCTGCCGTCGCTCGTGGTTACCGTGAGAAGGCGAAAGAAGGCGGTGATACTTGAGTGTAGTAAGTGTTGCGAGAGTGTTAAAGTCAGTAAAGCAGCGAAATGAAGTGAGTTCTATATTCAGTGTAAAATGCTTAGTGTGTGTGTGTTATATTCAGTGTTAATAGTGTTAAGTGTGAGTGAACGGTAGTGCGGAAATCAAGATACCGGAAGACAACTCCGATTGGAATACCACTTTCAAGGTGTGTTCATCTTCTTCTTTCTTTACTTACATATACTCTGGTGATACATATACATATGCACATACACGGTGGTACATATACTCTGGTGATTGGCTTCATAGATCTTTATCATAGGCAGTAATCAAGCGTCCAAATGCCAATTTAAACGATGGCTCCCTATACACAAATAGTAAGAGAAAATATCGGGACACAATAACCTCGTGAACGTTTCCATGGTTTGCTTGTCCTGCGTAACACTTAGTGCAGATCTAGGAATTTGTCAAGGGGGGATGAGTTATTTCTGTAGCATACTGTATCTGTAATAAGAAACCACTTCTTCAGAGTGAATATAGAGAGAGTGTTCACACGTTGGACGTATTAGGCGGTACTTTTATCTGAAATTTATTTCCGATTAGTATTTCAACCAGATTTGATTGATCAGTAGAGAAGCACAATATAAGTAAAGCAGAATTAAAGGCGGATCTCTCCAATAGGGTGAGGGATGCAATCTAAGACAATTTCATTATGAGCTCGTCTCTAATTAACTTTTAAAATATCTTTTCGTCTTGATAAATTCAGTCCATTTCTATTGATGTTAGAGAAACATCACGGACTTATTTTAACTCAAGCTCCCCGGCAAATCCTCCCCCCGAGTCCACCAATGTATAGAGTCGGCCATGTTCTTAAGGTGTTCTTAGCAAGATGGCCTTTTTAGAGACGTTCACTTGCTTTACGGTTGTCAACTGTTTCAGCAATGGCCGCTCATGAACAACCTTCGATTATTGAACCTGAATGCCACGTTCACCGCGCAGAACGTTTGCTATTGGATTATTTATCGATAGCGAATATAGTAAATCGGTTATAGCAAAAGTAAATTTAGTATCTCATGAATATCTGGAAATTAAATTACACTCATCACGTCCTCATTGAAAGGCAATACAAATGAAACCTTTCTTATTATAAGGCGTCCCTTTACAGTATTCACTCCTTGGTGTTTTATGCGTCCTCTGGCGCCTGCCTCATTTGCTCATTTTCTTCAGCCGGTCTTATTTCGTGAATGCACTATTATTATATTTTTCATTGTGTTTTCGTGAAGGAAAATACGGTATCTGAGTCTCTTGTTTATTCTTGCTCACGTCTATCACTATTCCTCTTCTTTTTCGTTTGAATTTATTCACAAATGATAGTAAAATAGAACGATCTTAGCGTTATATTAAGTTGGTCTAAACATTCGTAATTATATATACGTGTAGTAATTCCTTCAATAATCCATGGTTTTAAGTCTTCGTTTGTTTCTCTCATTTCTCTCCGCATCTTGGTCTTGCGCAAACAATAACTGATAGTTAGGGTTATCTATACGTTATAGATATAGTCTAGTATATATAGTAGTATAATATATATCTTATATGCTTATCTTACTGGAAGCTGTTCCTGGTTCGATCCTGGCAGGAATCCAGTTATTACGACTTTAATCCTATTTATTTCCGTTTTGAATTTTGTCCAACGTAGAGCAGCTCGGTATCATAACGAAGATTTCAGGTTCCCTCTCAAGTAAAGTCTTTCGTAATTCACTCCAGGAAAGAAGATCAGATACCGGCGGAAGCTTTTCGATGAGTTTTTCATTGCAGAACTCGTCTTTCATTTTGTTGCAAAAGAAAACAACGTTCGTGAGATATCAGAGGAAACGGAACACGCTTACACGTGTGGTTGGCTCATGTTCGCATCGGAGCCTTCGTATCGCGTTTCCCGATTAGATTTCGTCTCAAGACGTTGGCGATGATCGAAAGGTGATTATTTTTTGACATTCGCAGATCGTTATTTTTTTCTACGTTACGGAACTACGCTACGGACGGCACGGAGTTTCGCATTTTTAATTTGATGCACTTCCTAAAATGAATTCTGCTTGAAACTATAGGAATAGTCTAAAGTAGAGGTAACAAAACGGAATGGACAACGATTTCACGTAATGCAACTATCGATTCTAAGCCAGGCCGCTCCCTTTTCTCCGAAATATTTAATTTCTATCTATCTATTTTACTTTCTATCGACTCTTGGTTGCTCGAAATGCTCTTCAATAATTAATCATGGGGAAACTTGGAATAAGCGAACCGAGATGCTTAATCTTTCGCTGGCAACCAGGATGTTTACTTGGGGCCCGTGTGGATTTTGACAGCTGCTTAGCTATTTATTTATTTATTTAAATTTTTGGATTTTAGCTTCTTTAGCATTTATTTATTTATTTAGTTAAATAAATAAATGGCTAAGAAGCTAAAATCCACATGGGCCCCAAGTAAACATCATGGTTGCCAGCGGAAGATTAAGCATCTCGGTTCACTTATTCCAAGTTTCCTCATGATTAATTATTGAAGAGCATTTCGAGCGCAATTTTATATATGTTTTGGGGCCCCGGGGAATATAGAAATTCCTTCAGGTAAATTTATCATGTAAAATAAAAGACAGAACAACAAAATTCAATCGTTTCTGAATACCGATGCGAACTTTCACATTCCTCTCTCTAAAAAAACATTTTTGGCCTCTTGGCCAGCTTTTTTCGATTCTAGCCCACTGTGCAGCTGCAGGAAGGACAGCCGTTAGAATCAGTGTTTAAACTAAATTCGTTTTTAAAGTCCATTGATCATCAACTGAGTACATAAGAAATAATAAGGTTAGCAAACATTTTTTATCTCCAGTAACTGTTCTCCTATGCCCTAAACAATTTTTGAAAATTTATGTGATACTAGTTGAATCTCAACGAGGGAAAAACTGATAAATACAAAATTAATTGCAACTTTCTTAACTATCAAGAAAACATTAAACAGTTTATGTAACTAATGAGACGAAGGTCTCAAATTTAGAGAACTTTAGTCAACGAAAATCACATATTCGCTTCATCATTTGTGAGATGACTTTGACGGACAAATGTCCACTTTGAATATCAGTATCAGTGGAATGTGCAAATGAAGAATTTGAACTGAGAGCAGAAAAAAATACGCAAAAATGGGCTAAATGATGTCCTCACAATAGAATATAGATGTAAATCCACACGGTAACCCTAGTGTTGAACAAATGACGAAATATTCTTTGTACACCTAATTTGTGCTAACATTTTCCATAAATTCCAGAAAAGTTTTCGATTCCTTCATACATAAATGTCTTGTTTACCCGCTTTCTCGATCGTGAATAATCAAGGCAGTATTCATGTATTAGTATAGTAGTCATAACAGTAGAAGTCTCGTGCTACTCATGTTATGTCCAAGTTTTACTCTGAATCAACGCTTTCGTGTTAAAAAGTATTTCCAAAAATGTTTAAATTTCGGACACTTGAACTCCGCTCTGGCTCAATGTTTCCAATCCTCGTTTCTCTTTCAAACCGTTCAACATTCCCCCAACTATCCTTTATTGGTCCGTTAACCCTTCCCTTTCACGCCATTCCACCTAATTCGCCTTCTCTTTCATCCAATCTTCTCTCAAAAATTGAAAAACACGAAATGCACATCATACACGTGTCTTAATCATCTACACATTTACTCTGCAATTCGCCTTACGGCGTGTGGCAGGGGGTGCATGCAACATGACTCTACTTCCCTAATCGATTACTTTCGCGTATCGTTAAGCTATTTGTGAGGGTTACTTCAATATATTTTACCGATTCTATTGTTGATATTGTTTGCATTCATAGGCTGTATGAATAGTCATTGGAATTTATTTTCCTTCCGAAGAAGTTAATTACAGAACATGTTTCTATATGGAGCTCTAATTGCTAATCATTGCACCATTTCATAATTTTATGTAAGTCATTCGATAGGGTTAATCTATCATCTGAACTTCCCCTAACTACCGCGTCGGACGTTTATGGGGAAATAATGGAATGTTGGTTTTAATGGTTGGAAAAATGGTTTTAGGCAAATATTTCCCAATACAATCTTTTCGTTTGCTCGAACAATACAACACCCTTCTCCTATTCCACTGAATTCAACTTTATTTTTTCGTATTCTTCCTTCAGATTCACTTTAAATGTCATTTACTGTGTAACTAACATGCGTTGGCCGGACATCAAAGATATAAATGACAGAATTTTAAATAAAACCAAGAAGTCCTTCGAAACCACCCCCAAGTTTTTACTTCATCACAAACGTTTTCGGCGAAAAACTGCCATCCTTAAGTACAAAAATAAGAAAAAAGCATATTAATGTATAATCATAGAATGTTTCTGTTAGGATGACGGAAGGGTTTTGAGAGTTTTCCCTCCCATTCTAACACCAAAGACTATGGTTTTTGATAAAAATGCTTATTTTCCTGTTCATTGTACCTGATTATGACCGTTTTGGCCAAAACTGGTCGTGGCGAAGTAAGAAATTAGTGTAATTTACGAAGTACTTTTTGGTTTTAATAATAACTCTTCATTTACCGTCCAATTCACATCTCTTTTCACCATTTCTATCCTGACTTAATTCGTCGTTCTCCATTAAATTTGATATAATTACTGCATATTGCATATAGTAGTAAAAATATAAATATATGTACAATCTTAGTGATGCTAATATACTAGTGGTACTAGTATACTACATATTACTACTACTAATGTACTGTATACTCTATACACTGTCTCTATCCAAATATCTGCCATGGAACGGATTGGATGAGCGAATGACCAGCTGAAAATTCTATCATTAGGATTATGTATAATTCACAGAACGAATACTGTTCATATGTCTTTGATAAATATAGCAAATGCTCCGGAGCCTTTCTCTGAAATTCTTTGGAGTTTCGAACGAAAGGAAAACCTTAGGTAAATAGAACTCTCGGAAATTGGATCCCTGGAATACGTGTAAAAACATCTTAAGCTAATTTTACTGACGAAGTAATCGAAGATGGAGATCAGGATGGCTGACGAAGTAATCGAAGATGGAAATCAGGATGGCTGATCTTTCTTTTAGTCGTGATTTCAATTTTGAAACGAATAAAACGCTATCTATTCTCTGGTTTATCAAATTTAAAGTTTAGTTTAAATTATTGTGAATAAATCCAAGTCGAACGCGTTATGGCTACCGTAGGCCCAGAATATATACGAAGGTGAGGCGATCGGCCGAGGTCTAACTCGCTGATATTCATTTATAAGTAGATAACTTGAGTTAAGCGAAAAACTAGGCATTGTCACATAAATATCGTAACGATGGGCCTATCAATTGATATTTCATTGTACTTTTTTTGAAATTGTTGTTAAATTCTACAAAGTATAATAAAGAGAATTATTAGAGAAATCGCGGTTAAAATGTTATTTTTTCAATCATTCTTTACATAATCGAATCATAAATCTGCAGGAATAAATTTTTGAATAAACCGAATGTTTGAATAATGTTTATGAATAGTAATTTTGGCGCGAAGAGAAATACGAGAAAATAGCTATTTTATAGAAAACGTTTGCCTCGAAATGGATAAATACTGTGGAGTTTAATGTACATCACCGTTTCTGTTATGTGCAGTATATAAAATTTCTTCAAATGTTAAATTATTATTTCTCTTCTTTGTTATTTCATATTGCTGACGACTTAATGCATTTGATTTTTGTTTACATTTATAAAAACCCTCCTCTAATTAATTCGGCTTGCTTTGATCGTTGCCGTATTTACGCATTTTTAATGTCATATTTAAATATTTAGCCTCGAATTATTTACATACTGATGTCCATTTTTAACATATTATCATTTTAAATGTCTGTCGCATCCACTGCTGCTCCTATATTACAGAAGTTTGACATGGCCGTTTGAAGCTATAGTTATATTTACGTACTACAAATGTGTGAATACATCCAAACACTGCACATAACTCACAATATTATCTCTCATGTATGCGCGTGATTGCCTTCTTCATGCTTATATGTCCATTTTTCGCCAATGAGACATCTCATCATACATTCCCTTTTAAACGCTTTCAGCAATTCATTCGCTGTCTTCAAACATATTTCTCTCCTTCTTCCTCTCCCTTTAGAACCACTGACTTTCTTCTCATTTGCCATTTTAGTCTTTTAGCTCTCATTCATCATTTCCGTACATACTTCCCTTTTATTTATTATTGGCGTTTTTTATTTATATTTTACACAACATACCGCAATTAACTACTCATAAGGAACACCAGGAATATTGCAAAAGATATTATGTTCCCGGTTGTGATCACTGTATTATTGTTTTTCGTCTTATTGTTATTATGACTGTAAGCTGTTCGTCTAGTGAGAGTAATTGCTTGCGAATATTGCATCTAGATCTTCTCTCTGTATAGAAAAGTGTTGTTTTCTTGCTTGACTTACATAAAGTGGACCTGATTATTGGCTTGTGTTTAGTTGAGCTGTGGAATTGTGACGAAATTTGTGTTAAACATTGCAAGACTGTGTTTATATTGGATGATCGAAAGGGGTTTCAGTCTGCCTGTTTTATTCATTGTTTTATTGTGAGACTTTCTAAGAGGAGTCTATGTTGAATCCTTGCCATCTGAAGATTGTTCTACTTGTTGTAAACTAGGGTCGTGTATTAAATTATAATTTTAATAGCATTTCGATGCCATAGAGCATAAGCATGCATTTAGATACAGCCATTTCTGACTCTCTCAATAATTGCTGAAATATAACAAATCATTTTTGGAACTAAGTTGAAAGAATCGACATTTTTACAAGTAGGTCACAACATACCCATAGGAAAGTTTTTAGCTATTCTTCTAATATCTTAAATAATAAATGGCAGAATAATAACATAATAAGTAACAGAATGTACTCAATATTTAGGCTCTGAAATGGCTCACGATTCAAATACACCTATTTACTCGCAAGTATTAAGGTTCTAAGGAATATCATATTAATTGTGATCTATTCTCACGTTTTACTGTATAATTAGCGAAAAATCAGCGGTGTGTCGAACCTAAAGATACGTTTGAATGTCTCTCCCAAACGACCCAAAGGACGAGCGAATGCGAAACGGAATTCGAAGATAATTGAATAGTTCGCTGGATTCTCTCCGTCGTAAAATTCGTTTTATTACTCTGCAGTAGCACACTTGAGCTGTACTTGAGCCAACACTTCGAAAATATTCATTTTTTCGAATATTATTTATGCGAAGGGTGGGCACTGAGGTTATCAACTAAACTGAATTAACTGCAACTGAACAAACTTTTTCTGAAAATAAATTTAAAAAAAATATCGGTCGAACAGCAAAACTGCCGTCGTCTTTAATTCCTTACTAACGACTGAAAAGGAAGAGAAGGCGGCGTTTCTCGAAGAAGGCCTTAGAAAAGCCGAATTTGGACGACGATATTAATCCATTTCACTTAACGTGTTTACATCTCATACTCATTACGATTATTTAATTTCCTCGAAACTCAGTAAACAAGTTATTCTTGTAGTTTTGAAGTAAAAACTTAAGGAAAATCAAGGAATCGAATCTTATGTCAACCATTCATGAAAATGTTTATTAATTTTATTAATTAATTCATTGCCATAGAATATCTTCTGCGCTGAACTGGTGACATTCCAGCATTGAAAAAACGCTACTCGTTGTATCCAACTTTCATTAAAATCAGTTTTACATACACCAGAACTATATTTACACTCATTAATATAGTTAAGAACAGGATAAAAGGAAAGGTAGATACATATATTGGGGAGGACCAATTCGGATTTAGAGGAGGCAGAGGAACAAGAGAAGCAATCCTGGCCTTACGTATGGTATTGGAGAGAAGGATGGATATGAATAGAAGGACATATCTCACATTCATTGACATAGAAAAATCTTTCGACAATGTGAACTGGGAACTACTATATTAACATAATTTTTATTATTTACCTCATTTTATTTTACATCACAAACTGTTTACATCCTCGGATTTTCTAAGAATGAATTTCGAATGATTGATATTCGAGGAGATTACCTCAAACCTCCTCTGCAGGTTTCTAATATCTTCATGCGACCTTTTCTCATTCCCGCTAATCGAAGAATCTAAAAAAAATGTATTCTCTTCTCTTGCGTCAAATTAAGCAATGCAATGCAGTCTGATTGAGGACTGGAAATCATGTAAATATGGCGCCGAAACTTAGGAAAGAGATTCTTTTGCAGAAAACTATACACTGTCACGCCAGCGGAATAAGAAATGAGATCCAGTGCAGTTTTGGCGTGGATTACTCATCAAAACCTCAACCGCTTGTAAGAGTTCTTCATTTACGTCGCTCACGGAAGAAACTACTCAATACTTGGGGTTTATTTTAAGCGTAAATATAGTCACGTAAACCGAAGAAATTATCTTTATTAAACTCTGGATTACTTAAAATGTAAATATTCAATGAATTCCACATAATCGAGCACAGGATGTTTGATAATTGCAGGTCGAGAATGACATCTTGAAATTAGACGTCTGCTGACAATCTAGTCTACATTGACACGGAATAAATTTCCATTTCCTTGGAATGAGATAATTTCAATCTCGCGAAATTATAATAACTCTCTGTTGTTAATGTTAATGAAGAAAGATCATCAATGGTGAGGCGTAAAAGTTAGGGTTAGACGAAGAAGAGCTCTCAATATCGCTCTGATTAAGCCGTATTATTATTACTATCATTAAATATAAGCTCGTTTGTGCTTCGAGAGATGTTGGTGATCACAGAGATATTACATTAAATAATTATTTTATTGAATACATATTCAGTAAAATAATTTTTAATTAAGACACCGAGTAATTGACACCGATTTGTAATTTATTTGTAATCAAGACACCATAACTCCATAGTTATGGATATTAGAAAACGAAGCGTAGGAAAGATCTTCCGAAAAATCACTGTGAAATTCGCGATTCGCCGATATCCGTAATTTCAATTATTCGGCACCAGAATAGAAAATAAGCTTTACTTAGGTTACATTTCAAAAGAAATTAAATGAGATTTATTTGAGCAGAATCACTAATTAGCACTGAGTTTCGTTTCAATGAGTTTTGTTGCGTTCAAATGGCCGTTGTATACTAATATCGTAATGTACAAGTAACGGACTCCTTAAGTGTGCTGCGCGCTTTCATTCTTAGCTCCAATGCAAAAATTTCATGATTCCCTTTTCTTTATCATTCAGCAGTTTGCAGTCATTCGAACATCTGATATAAAATGAGATTCCAAATTTAGAAATACTTTAAAACGAGAAAAAACAGGCGGAAAACTAGATTATATGCTTATTTCACAGTAGTATCGGCTGAAGTCTTGTAGAAATCAATCATGCAAAAGGAAGCTAAGATTCGTACTTTTATTTTTTTCTTTCTTAAAAATGGTTAAACAACCGGTTTCAGCGAATGATTGATTCTCCTACACATTTATTGATCGGATGTTCAAATATAAAGAGAATAAATGAAAATCGAACTTTTACTCTTGGCACCAGAACCTTTTTACACTGCGCACATTATCTTTTCTTCAAATGTAATGTTTTCTCACTCAGCCTCCGAGGATTAAAATGAAATTTACATACGGACGGGGAAAATTGAACTGTTGACTTAAGTTTTGGTTTGACCTTATTCATATCTATAAAATAAAGAACTCTGGCCTGTAAATTAAATATTTAAACTTTGCGAACTTCAATCGATATTTAAATATGGCTTAAGATGAGATCATTTCAAAGTCCAACACCCGTCTAATAATAAGGAAATTGACAAAAGAAGAGAAAGAACTTGTTGATTTCCCACAGTATATTTTCAACACGACCGGTTTCGCTACCGGAGTAGCATCATCATTCTGATCACCCGACTCAGAACTCATAGGTCATTACCTAATTTATAAATGTGTGAATTCTCGAGAGTAATAAGACCACTATTAGAATTACAAATCAAATTATGATTATCAATCGAATTATTATGTGCAAATTGCTTTACATTTTTGGCAAAGTGATTGTTGAAATCTGCCAGATTTAAAATGTGCGAGGTGTTCTTTAGACCATGTGATTCACCTTCGTCTATTTTATCCGATGTATTTCAGGCCTAATTCGAAAAAGTATTCTCAATATGTGCCAGATGACTTATTTTTTCCTCGCTTCTTGACACACTTGATTGTTTCTTTTCATTCTACTTTTACCTCTAATAATGCTTTTATAGATGGCGAAATGTCTATTGGGAAGTAACAGCTACTAATTAACTTAACCATCAGTGGCCGTTTCCGTATTTTTAAAGTTCTAGACGTTTTGAATAATTTTTATCTTCTTCAACAGCAGTATATCAGTACAAGAATATATCAGATACAGTATTTATAAAAATAACAATCTCTTTTCGAAGATCACAACCGATGTAAAATTATCCATAGCTGACTTAATTCATGTGCATTAAAGCACGAGTGGAAATGGATTTAACTCAATGACTGAATTAAGAACACAGCCGTTTTAGGAACTCCATGAGGAGGAGGCCAAGATGAAATAAAGACGTGAAGTGAATACAATAAATATGAATAGAGGGAAATGAATGAAAAGACTGAAATCGCTTCTTTGACCAACTTTACCATCTCCGATGAATAACAATGCGAAGCGATTCGCTTTAGCCGTTACAGACAAGACAAGATACGGCCAAACGACACCGAAGTATATGGGAAGCCTAAGACTCAGGAAACAAATTAAAAGATCCGTTTCAGCAAAAAGGACGGAAATGGAAGTGGCAGAAAGAGAGAAAGAAACCGCGACCCATGGGAAGGAAAGACGGTGACAAAGAGATGAGTAGTGGATGCAAAGAGATGAAGCAGAAGTCAAGGAAGAATAATGGGCGAAGAGCGTGGAAAAGGGCAAAGGCGAAGTGGCGGTGGGTGGGAGGCGTGGGAGTAGCGTGGGTGGTTCCCCACCTCCTGTCTACCTGTTCCCTCTCCTTCCCTCCTTTCATTTGGGCCGTGTGATTGGCTGCCTCGACTCGCCCCCTCCTCCTCTGCCCTTTCATTGGTCCTCCTCAGCAATGACGAGGGAATATTCCAGAAGGGAGTGAGGCTGCAGCGTCAAGGAAGGAGATTCTCCCCTTTAAGAAAACCCGATTTCTACCTTCTTCCTGAAATGCTCGTCTCTCGCCACAAAAGGCGTCAATCCCTCGAGCGCCTTTATTCTTACGCCTATCCGACTACCTGTTGTCCTTCCACAGCACGGAGTGATCAATCGTCGACGAAAAGAACACTGCGAAAGTCGCGCGGGAACTCTATCACATTTACCCCACTTCTTGTTCATTAGAATGGAATAAAGTTTGGTTTTTCTTCAATAATGATGTACTCTGGTCCTATAGAGCTTGAATGGCAGAGCCGCGCCGTCCTCTGGGTGCAAGGGGTGCATCGCACCCGCAGGCGGTTTCTAAGGGCGGCAACAGAAGCGTAGCCAACTATTATTATCTCTACACCAACATTATTTGTCGTTTTCTTTGATTTGATACATACGACTTATCTAAGAAAGATTACCGTGTGAAATTAAATATTGGTATACGTTTGGAGGAAAGACTTACTCCAACTGGAATCGATAAAATATTTTCTAGAAACAAGAATAAATCCTCTTCAGGTTTTAAAATATATACTTCCTAGAGGTTCGGAGTCTTTCCTAATTTGCAAATAGTTTTGCGTGTTTTACTAGCACTTCCCAGAGACTGTTTCTGCTAAGATAATGATACTCAAAAGTAATGTGAACTATTAAATAATAATGATCATTCACTGTGTAGGCACACGAAATATGCATAATTATTTGTTATTGATGTTTTGTGACGAATGTAAGCTGGGGAACGAAGTAATAAAATAATTGTTGCGAAAAATAATTTCTACCTGCAAATTAGGAAATGTATGTTTTTGTTATTTTAAGGACAGGAAATGATGTTCTCTGGCGGCGCGGGTGGGGTGGGCGCGGCTCTGCTGAATTGACTGATTTTTCGTGACTTCACTTTTTGTAACTCTCTGTATCGGGACCCGTAGTTATTTTTCATTTGCGAGTAACTCTCATCTTAAGACTTCTAGATGAGTAATTCCAATATTAGCAGCTAAAAGAGAGGATTAGTGAACAGTAAATTATGAAGCGGTTAGAAACAAAATATTTCCTAAAATAAGCATAGTTGTTACTAACCGTTTAGAGGTACGAAATGCTGAACGCAAATAAAGTTATTCCGAATGAAATACTTTTTTAAATTGTTTTCCAAGGAAGGAAAATATCTAGTTTGATATTCGTATAACGACAGTGTAGATTGTTGAAAGAAGAACGTGAGTTAGCGCGTTAAGACGCTGCGTTGCGCCAAGGAATAATCCCAAGGAAAAACGCATACGAAAAAAGTCTGAGAGCCGAGACTCGAACCGGCATCTTCGACTTTTCGGGCTGATGCTTTAGCCACTTAAGCTATCGAGCCATTGCCATTTTGGGAGCCTTTGGACGTTCACCATGGACGATGCAGCACTGTGAGAATGAAAACCACTTTGCTATTGATTTAGATTGTTTATTGAAGTTGTCTTTTGGAGATTACAATGTAGAAACGACGCTTTAAAGTTGTTCTGTCCTTCCTTCTCTAATTTATGTCAAACAAAATGTAATTTAGATTCTAATAAGGTAAATAATTGTCATCTAAAATAAATCTCGAACTATTTGTTCCAAGAATTCGTTTTTCCGCGAAGTAGATGCGAAAGTAGTCGACTAGGAAAGTATAGTGCATGCACCCCCTTCTGCACGCTGAAAGGCTGCTTGTAGGGTACATATGTAGATGTAGGGTTTCTGTGATGTAATGCAAAATCTTTGTCATCCCCAAAAGTAATGGCCATTCTCAATTAAAGAAAATGAATGACTGAAATAAAGTTTTGTATTTTAAATGGGGTATATTGTTTTGGAAAGATAACAATTTATCGATAAATATCACATCAGAGACTGACATTCTGTCTGCTATCAATGCTTCTCCATTCATGTAATACATCAAATCTTTATTATTTGATTGGAAAATTGTTGATCTGGAAATTTTTCACGTTTTCATTTCTCTCTTTTGAAACAAGATATTATAAATTAGTAGGTACACACTCTATACCGAATACTTCAGTTTTTGCTATTTTCTAAAAGTTTACAAAGATAAAATCGCAAAGCTTTTATGTCCATTAAATGCTTGCTGAATTTATGAGAGAGAATGACGCTTTCAATTCAATTGCTAGCTTTAAGGTCTTTGAATAAATAATATGTGTATATACGCAGGAATCCTCAAAGAGAACAGCAAGAGCGGATGTAAAATGATTTCACGAACAAACTATTAACAGCAGGAAACTAAGAGACAGTTAAAGGTTTCTTGACCAAACGAGCACTTGATTCGATCAAAGCCAATGTCCCCAGCGGTGAATAAGTGATCAAAGATGTAGGATAAAGAAAACACAGGTGGAAATGAGGTCTACCCGACGTAGTCTAGGGAGAGAAACACTCCCAATGTACTCCATTATATGCAAACAAATGTCACTCGTTTGAATAATCATTCGATTGTAATGATGAGAATGTCTATTGAGCATTGGCCAATATCATGCAGACGCGTAGAATTAACGCCTTTAATATAATAATGATAATAATAATAGTTTTATTGATCCAAGGATATGGAAGTAAGTAAAGGACAAGTCAAAAGTACATTATAATCACACTCTGTCATTCCTCTAAACATTCCTGCACAGAATAAGAATATTTACTAAATAAATAGCACATTTAAATAAATAATACATTTCGCTTAAATTTCTGGAAATCAGACTCCGTTTGATTTTGACTGGTAGTTTATTGCAGATAATGATGCCCATAACTTTTGAGGCTGTTTAATGGACTTTAATGATGAAATGACCCTTTTAAGTTAATGGTTGAGAAACAGTTTAATTCCATTAGTGACCCAGAAGCAAATATATCCAAAATACATATTGATTAAGATATTTTTAATGAGTCTTTTGATACGTAGAATGAGTAGAAAGTCGAATTGAGTTTATCAATTTAAGTAATGTGATTGCACCAGATGAGACGAGGATCGATGTGTGAAATTTGAGATTCTCAGGTGTGAACCGTAGGAAATTGAAGCTCAAGCAGAAGTTATATATTCACCCTTATGCTCAAATACAACAACCTGGGTTTTATCTTAATTAATTCTCATTGATACCGTCGTTTGAATACAAATAGAATACATTTCAGCTGATTTATCTAAACATATCTTATGGGACGCGTGTGGGTATATAATACGTAGAACGTGGGCTATAAGTATAATATCGAGGGTAGTTCCGCCATATTTCTGCATCTTCCCTTCCGATGTTGTATTCTCCCAAAATTAAAGAGAAATTCTTTGTGCAATTTGAGACTCAATCAGATTAAAGCTGATCGATGGCTTTCCTCTTATAAAAGTGCAGTGAGACTCGACCGATTGATTTGCATAGACACCCTTTTGAAGGCAAATAGACGTGTTATTCCTCGTTGACGGCTCTCCCGATACGAATCTCTCGCAATTGATTCATAAAAATGTAATGCGATGGAATGCTACACGAATGTTCTCAATCCCCATATTCATCGTAAAGTTTTCAATTCGTTGTATTTAGGAGTAGCCCTCACAAATAATTTTATATGAGTTACCCACGCCAGTAATATACGAGGATAAACTTAGAAACCTCGTTCGTTGAGGAAATAGTCGGTAGAAGCGAGGAAAGGGCCGTGAGCGATGTTACGTTGATTTAGTTAAGCCTCACCTTGAGTATACATCTAGTGCATGGGCCGACAAATGCTCGAGAAATTGAAAATGTGCAGCGAAAGGAGATACGTAAAATGTTTTCACTACAAATCGGTGAGCGTTATTTGGATGCTTCAGGAGGCATGATGGGAATCTCAAGGAGGTAGAAGATTTAACCAAAGACTTAATTTAATCAATTATTTCCATTGAAAATAAGTTTTTAGAAGATTTAGACGGTATAATGCATACTCCCTGTTGCATGGGTTGTTCTGATTCTGATAGAAAAATCAGAGAAATAGATGCTAGAACTTGCCATTTAACGAATTCATCTACGGAATCTACATAAAACAGTCTACGAGCGATACGCAAAAGTAGTCGATTAGAGAAGTGTAGCCATGGTGCACGCACCCCCTGCCACACGCCGAAAGGAAGCTTGCACGGTAGATATATGTTGATGTAGATGGCTTCTTTGAATTTGCTTTAAAAACCAGATTATTCTTCTGCTTGAATGTAAGACAAAATTATTTTCCTTGAATTTATTTTATGACAATTTATCCTGATAACGTACAATTGTTCAAAACATTTCACCTGAAGAAAATTAACAGTGAGATACTGCGAAAGTTCTTTTAGAAACGAGTGTTTACAGACACCACTATCCAAATTCTTCTGAGTTAAATCGGAAGACTCGAGAGAATTTCGAGTCGGAGTCACTCTATACGTACATACATCCGTGTTATTTTGCCCTCATAAATACACAATTCAGATTCGTCCTTTGGAGTAAGACAGAAAGAAATATTTCTTTCATCTACTTTTGTCACAGTTTTGTTCGTTGCTGTGAATACATGAAACCTAATGAGGTATGAGTGATGCTGAATAATGGCATTGATTTTGTCACCGAATACTATGAAACGGTCATACTTAGGGCCGATACGAGGTATAGTGGGAAGGGCGTCATACTTATTTTATACCTTTGTTACCTGCTTTTTTTGAGGGAATTTTTTTTTTGAATTTGTCAGAAATAATCTGGTAAGTGATATTTATTAAGGTAGCATCCTCAATACAGCTCAAATTATAATAATATATACCGTTAAAATTTAACTTAATTACTAATATATTTTAAAATACTTACTATGTTTTTTAAATTTAAGGGCTTTTATGGAATGCGAATGCATACGAATGATCGGCAATTGTGCAATCGATCGATTCATTACATTTTCTATTCAGAATCAAATCAAAAGATTTGCTCGAGAAAAGGATGTCAAAAATGTTCATTTCACACCGTTTTCTCGACGGACGTCCCGAGAACATCGGCACCCTGGGCGGCCGCTTCCATCTCGGGTCGGCTCTGCTTTCATATGTGGGGTGTATTTATATATTATGAAATTGATACTTCTAGATTGAGCTGCCATATCTTGATGGATGGAATATTCATCGTTATTCAGGTCGTGCTACAATACACGAATGGAATATTTTTCATCTGTTTTTGGCACAGGATTAAGAAAATTGTAGCCTTCATTTACTTTTGTCTCAGACTTGAACATTAGTGTGAGGGTGAGAAAGCTACTGAGATATGAGTGATGCTGAATAATGGCATTTATTGAGGTTTCTCCAATGATTCTATGAAGTGTTATTTGCGGAGTCATTCTACTTCGCTTCTGTGGACTTTGTAGCATTCTGGTTCAGAGAGGAAAGCAACACTACCTCACTCCTCATCATGCTCAGTAAGCCTCATTTCCCTCTCCTACCTCTTTGTAGCTAATGGTAGAGGGTATGAGGCCCCAACCTGCCTATCAAGCAGCCCATCTCACTCCTCATCTTTCCTCGTTCACTTTTCAGACCTTCAGGTTTCTAATGGCCGAGGGACTGAAGATCCAGTAAGCTCTGAAACCTTTACAGACAGCTCGATATATTTGAGTTTCCTGAGTTCTTTTCCGTCCACTCGTCTATTTATATTATTTTTATTATTACTTCTTATATGACGAAAACGGAATTCTCAAATTATATCCTTTTATTGTATTCACAATTTCAGGACAATCAAATACACAAACGGCGAGCTGAAACACCCATTCCCTAGCTCGGAAAAATCCGCTTAGCCTGAACTCGAACCCGGTACCTTGGAGTTAGAAGGTTAGCTGACTTGGCCACCACAGTCTTTTTTACGCAAATCTAATTTTGAAATTTCCTCCATTCGCGTCCCATTTTTATCTTTATTTCATTGCTACTCACGTGGGCTACTTCGTGTCAGCTCATCGCAGGATATAATCCATTTGGTCCAAAATTACGCCCCCGAATCTCTCTAAAATCGTATTGTCTGACCTTTGAAAAGGAAAACCGTCGACAAAAATCTAAAATGACGCGCATCTATTGCGCAGTGCCTCTGAATGGGTATTGCGCATCGCATTCACCTTCGTCACTTCACAATCTCTGTAAAACCCATTCTCACCCCCAAAACTAAACCTTGCCTCCTTCCGACCAACCAAATGCAAGCCGCCCACGCAGTGGCCCCGAAATGTTCCTCCACCTGCCCTCCGCCCTTCCTCCTCCCTTCCTACACCCACGCATGCCCCTCTCCGATGGACAAAAAGTAAATAGAGGAGCGCACCCCCGCGAAAATACTCCCCCTGCGCTTGCTCGACTAAAATGTCTGCCGTATATAACAAGTGAGTCCGGAGAGAAGTCGGGACAGAGCAATCGCGTTGTTCGCACAGTCACGGAGAAAAGTAGAGAGAGAGAGAGAGAGAGAGAGAGGCGGTGAGAGAAGAGAGAGGGAGAGAAAGGGGCGCGCGCGCCGAGTGAGTTTCCGTCACTCGAGCTAGAGAGGCGAGAGAGAGAGATCGCCCAGGAGAACATCGGCAGTCCGACCGATAAATTCGCTTCTTATTGAACGAGTCGTATAGAGGATAGTAAGGAAGGAGAGAAGAATGGCTTGCGGGAAGGCGACTTGGGTGCAGAGGGAGTCCGCCGTCGACGGACCTGTTGTAGCCGACCGCCGCAGGGCTCGCCGGGACTCCCGCTCCCTGCTCCTCTTCTGCGCCTCCCTCATTGTCCTCCTGTTGCAGACTGCTAACCCCGCCTCTGCCATCGACCTTTCCAGGCTCTATGGCCACATGAATTCCAAAAGGAATGGTAAGCTCTCTCTTTTTTTATCAACTGCTCTCACAGGCGAAGCCATAACGAAAATGTCGCCTTGTAAATCAAGCGAAATTAACTTTAAGAAAAAAGTCCGCCGTAGCTGTAAATGCGTAACACGACGGCAAATTGTCTCAAACTTCTTAAACTTTGGAATGAAAAAGTGCCTTTCGTTCAAACTTGATTTAGAGTATGAAAGGGGCCGAAGCTGTTTGAGGCTGTTTTACTAGTATTTGATAGTTTTTATGTATATTTCATAGATCTATCTAGTTTATTGTAGATTTGTATTTTTGATTGATAAATCGATAATTTTATTATTAGATCTGATAGCATATGATAAGTATAATCGATAAGATAGGGCGTAACTTCGTGAATGGCCATAACAGTAAAGCCAAAGATAACAACCCCCCGAGTCTCCGCAGAACCATCTGCGCCGGCGACTAATTCAGTCAACGCGATAGCAAGTGTGCAGATGCGAGCATTAGAGAAAATGGTCTCCCATGAAGATCGCTCTGTTCAAGTTTGTAAAGTTTTTACTTTCTTTACATCGATGAAATGAAGAGACCTGGAAATGTAGTAGATAACGGAGAGGTTGAATAGAGATGTGGTAAAAACACTAAGTTCATAGTTGATGTGATAAGGTGTAAGGAGTTGAATGGGATCTCCGTTACAGATGAATTTGTTGAAAGAAATAGAGCTATCTGTTGCTGCGGCGAAGGGCGTCGTTCCAACTCGAATATTTATTCCGCGCGGTTCCCTTCGCTAATTAGCGCCGAAGGAAAAGGGGTGCAATAAGGACGAGCAAAGCGCAAGGAAAGCGGAGCCGCGTTAACGACTCGAGAAGGGTCGTAAAAAGGGATATATAGACTTGTTATAACAGCTTCTAGATAAAGGGCTGATTAATTGACATCTTCCGCAGATTTCTCTGAGGAAATTCTTTGTCTTCCGGACACATTTTCCAAATTTGAAAACTATTCAACTTGCTAAAAGCAATAAACGCTCGGGTAGCAATGATCCAACTTTATTATATTCTTCAATTGATTTCTTATATATCTTTATATAAACCTCTCACTATATTTTTATTCCCTTCAGTAAAGTTTTTATAAAGTAAAGGAGAGACAAACCACACTAACTTCGAAGAGTACTACGGGTTGATCATTTTAAGGGGAGAATACTAAGTCTTTTAAATAGTTTACTATTTATTTAAGACCGACTTTTGAATCGCTATATTTAAGTAGAAATTTATGTGACGTTGAAGCATTTTATCTCGAAAAGACATGGTATTGATTGGTAATCAAAATACCGAAATCTTTCCTTTTCAAATTTTTTCAAGATGTTTTCAGTCACTGAATAATCAGAGACTACCCGGATCTTCACGGAATTTCAAACAATTACGTCGTCTGAAATACTTCGTATAATTTTTTCTTCTCTAAGTTCTCTCGTTTCCTACTGCGCAATACAATATCCTAAATCTTTATCACAATGATAGTCTAATAAAAATAACAGTTGATCTTTCGTTGCGGCAAATACTCATGTGCATGTGCGACAAGCATTATGAAATGGAGATTAAATAACCTGCTGAGGAATCATATATTAACATACATTTATAGTTATCGTTAATTTCTTTCCGCGAGAAATCTTCAAGAGTAATAATGTGAATAGTAACCATAATAATAACCATTCGCCGCAGTAAAGAAATACTTCTGATAAATGAGAGTTTATGGGAAAGCGATGAGAATATTGTTCGGAGAAAATCTTCAAAATCTACAAATTGATTTCGGAACTTCAAAAGGCTATAACTGGTTGACATAGCTTAGTTTCTCTACTCAGAAGCACATTGCAGATGAAAATATAACACAAATTTAATAGCAGTGTTTTATAATGAATTATATTTTATTCAGTATTTAGCGGCCCTTTAAATTACTTTATTAAAGTTTAAAGGTCGACGGAACTATTTGATATGAAATGTCCATAATCGACGAAAAGAAAAACTTGTCAAAACTTCCTTACACTCAAACTCTCAACGGTCAAGGCTGTATTTATTTGTCGGAATGTATACAATTTTGAGGTTAGCAGCAAAGAAAACCACCTCACTGTAAATTGGGAAGTTAATATTAGAATGAGCACTAGTTTTCAACATTATTGTGAGTGATGGACACCGATACCGCTTTTTTTATTAACATTCCATTAAATATACACCAATACTCTCTCCCAGAGATCGAGCGCGATACATTCAGTGCATGATGAAATTCACATCTTTCAATGTTTTTATGAAAGCACTACTTAAAGAACTTTTTTCCCGCCGTGAGGGGTTCAGACGCTGCTTTTTACGTCACCGCGGAGAATTTTTTTCCTTTGGAGCCACTTTTTTGTTTTTCGGAACCCATATTCCAGCATTTACGTGAAATCTCATTCCAATGAAGAACATTCTATACAGTTAATGACTCAATAGATAAGATGGGACGCAAAGCGCGTTTTGTTTCGGAATTAAATCGTATTATTATAGTACTAAGTCCCGGGTTCGAGTCCCGGCTCATCGAATTTTTTTGTTAGGGAATTGGATCGTGTGCCTGTCTATTTTCACGCCTCTCCTGTATTTGCCAATGAATGGATGTTTCTGAGGGCACAGGGAAATTAAAGAAATAAGTAAACCGTAACCCTTTCTTTCATAAATCCGACCAATTTCCTGAGCCAATCACCAGACGCGTATCTTTCGGCTGTCGCGAAATGGAAGGCCCACTAATGAGCCCCCGGAAGAAATGGCGCTTCGGATATTGCTTTTCTAAAGGCCCAAGTGCATGTGAACTGTCCTCCAATTGACTACCACGTCAATTGAAGGCAAAAGGACATCCATCATCCTCAGGCGGCCTTTGGAAGAACTGCTAAAAGAAACGGGTCACGAACGAGATGGGTCAAAAGTCACACCGAAACCTTTGTGTCCTAACGCCTCTCGAATGATGTTGCACGTGAAATGGACGCACAACCCGGAATGGAGATGTCCAGGGAGCGGCAGACTTGAGGCCGACCGAATTTAGCGCAAACGAATTCAAATTTTATTCCGAAATTAATGTAATCGAGTCCATTGTGCTGCTGATGTGCTTTAAAGTGGAATTTTTGTTTCTCTCACACGGATAAATCTTCCCGGTATCAATATTTATATAACGTAAATTAATACTTGAACCTTTCGATCAGTACCCAATATGCACAGCGTATACGATGAATAGAATCTATTACCACGGGATTCTTGCGTAGTTTATGACGACGAAGAATGGGAACATATGAAATGTATTCATTCTTTATCTTCTGTTTGATGTGATCGGACCGTGAATATGCCATTTGATTTACTGCAGATACCTCGTGCTATTTCTGGTCAAGATATTGTTTATTCTCAATGCACTAGGTATAGAAAATGTTGCTAAATACATATTCCAGATTAATCTTTTGTGAGATCAACTATGGGTGAGCCAAAATTTAAACTGAGGATGAAAATTTCTTAATTTATTTCACCATTTTTTTACAATCTCCAAAATAAGAAACTTTTAATTAACATAGTAAGCAGTCGAGATATAAAAAACAAAGGTCCTGAGCCGAAGTTGACTCGTCCGGAGTGCCGAGTGACCAATAAACAAATAATTGCGGATAATCACTTCCTTTAATTGCAATATTACAATTACCATAAAGCTATCGGAATAACTATATAAGTAACAAGAAATATAAACAATAACTATTAAATTTTCTGTTATTTATAAACAAAAGATATATTTAGTATTAATTAATTCAGTTTAAAAATTATTTAAATGTAACTAGAGCATTGGAAATATAACATAGTCATTGCGTAAATTAGTGCATTACATTCATATAACCTTTAACACTGTATACAAGGATTCTTAGGTTATATAAAAATAATACTTAATTGTGAAAGGAACCATATCTTAATTTCTCTTTTAACAGTGGAGCATACAGTATTAAACTAGGAATCATCTTTACGGTACTTTCTAAAGTGGTAAAGATAATATTTCCAAGAAATTGAAAAACTGCAGTTCCGCCCATATTGCGTCATAGCAGTCATTTACATATTTAATTCCTAAATTTTAAACCGCGATCATGTATGTAACAACATAGCTATGAAAATTAGAAAAATCGACGGTAAAATAAAGTGCCACCCAAATTGAAAGATTATTTGCGAGCTTCGGCAGTGCTAATGGGTGATTTTGAGACGTGGGCCCCAAATGCGTGAAATTCCTCGTTAATGCAGAGATGAGCCAGTGGCGACCTCTTTGACCGATCCACGGACTGCTTTCCATTTATTTCCTACAAGGACGATCCTTTGGTAATCACAAGATGAGATTGGCGTGTGTGAGAAAGGGCCGGTGGGCGACGAGGGTCCGACGGACGTGACAGGACGGATAACGACCGCTTACTTCGATGTTCCTCTTCTCCTTTCTTTTCCCTCTCTTTGACTGCACGATGGAATTGTGAGTCAGAAACTTGCGGCTGTAAACACTACTTCGACTGAGGAAAATGGGTTTTTTAGAACCGCAGTTACTGTCTGCATCATTGAGTCCAGGAAACGATACTTTTGGCCCCACATCTGCATCTACATAAATACCCTGCAAGTCGCCTTTCGAACTTCTTTAGCTTATTGTTATCACGTATCGCCCGTAGAAAGAATGAGTCCCCAAAACGACTTGTCCTCGCATCTATTTCTCTTATTTTACGCTCATCCATCGCTTTTCAATACATTTTCGCGGCAATGTCTTCCCAATTGGAAAGAAAGACTTGTGACCTTGGGCTGGTGAACAGAATCCATACTACGCCATCGTCGCACTATCAATTGCTTGAAGGACCACCAACTGTCTCTCGCGACTCGGTTATTCTGCGAAATTGAAATTCAAACGTGGATCGACTTTCTCTTATATTGGATGAGTGGCTCAAAAGAGTATTCTTATGTAACGGTCTACACCTAATAAAGATTTAATTCAATTCCTATTGGGGGCGGAGGTCACAAAGTTGATGAAACGTAAATTTGAAGCTAATCGCGAAAAATTTCAACTTCCAAATGACAGCGAATGCATGAAGTGGATCGTGAATGCGCAGCTAATAACAGAGTTAATTAATCTTGAAACACATCCATTTATAATGCAATGGGTAATTATGAGCGAGAAAAAAAGTTTTCATTCGAAGGAAAGGCAATCGCGGGACTCGAGGATGAGTTTAATTAGCGATTAAATTAATTGAAAAACTGCTTATCTTCGAACGAATTAATGGAATGAAATTATCCGATCATTGTTGATTTCACTAAGTATGTCAATAGGAAACACGAGTGTTTTAAGTGTACATATAGATTTATATCGCGCGAGCCGCCAGCGGCGTATAGCAGGGGGTGTATACCTTTAGCTGATCTATCCTTTTAGCTACTCCAATGTTTTTCGGAGAGAACCACCAGAAGTAACTATCTATTTTAGCAAATAATTCCTCGTAATACTTTTTCGACATTCAAAATTACTTCGGGATGGATCAGGTATTTTTAACAAAAAGAAACTTGATAATTTAAAAATAAGTATATTTTAGCTATTGTAACTAAGGTAATTAACATTATTTAACGTTACATTTACAGACACTATCTTCGCTTGCATTTCTTGTTTGCTGTGTCGCAGAATTTCATCCGATCAGCTCTGTCGTTGGGCCGATGTGAACATGACTAAAGTTAAAGTGCCACAAAGAATGAGAAACAAAGCGATGTTCCCAATGCTTTAGGATCAGCTGCGCCATCCCTCGCCCAAGACGATACGTAATAGACTTTTTTGTCGCCCGTCAGCAGTGGAAGAGCGTTCAGACCGCAGATCGTCCGTCGAGATAGTCGTGAGTTAGTGCGGCTGCAGCCGCCACGCTGAGCTAACCTGTTGTTTTCCTCCAAAAAAGCACACTGAGATAGCGAAGCGTCGCAAAAACCCGATGCAATGAAGAGCGATCCGGGGCCGCTTTCATCGAAGTGAAGCCCACTTGGCTATCCCCCGTTACTTTATCCCTCCGTGCTAACAGGACTTGGAGTGATGGGTGTGTGTCGACAGCGGTTCTGCGGGCGTCTCTCCATCGGCAGCCGCGCCGTCTGCGGCCGAGACGAGCGCTTGCGCTGCACCCGCGACAGTCCCTTCCGTGAGAATTGGTATTTGCTCGATGAGAAAAGATATACGCGCGAGGACACATTCTGTGCGATTAAATGAATCGATGCGAACTAAAAGACCGTATTAAATAGCTCGGTCGAAAGATAAAAGTTTGCATTTGCCACGCCTTTGACACGTGAAAGCGTTTATAAGCAAAGTGAGTAATTTTAACATTATCAAAGAGACTCTGTTAGTAATTTTAGGCTTGCTTGTTTAAAGAGCTGGAAGGTATGAGCCTTTGCGGAATTATAGAACCTCTCTCGGAATTGAATAATTAGCTATTGGCAGTGATTAAATATTTAAAAATTTCTTTTAAACATTCTCTCAGTTTGGATCCAAATGTTACAGCCTTTGTCGTAACAATCAAAACATTTCAAAGCAATCATTTGAGCATAGAAGACGGGTAAGGGTGCTCAAGCGCAAGTTGGTGCGCACTCAGGAAAAATCATAAGGAAGAATGAGCTTGAAAAAAGTCTGATGTGACCGGGAATCGAACCCGGGTCTCCCAATTGCCGGCCGGGTGCTCTGTTCTGAATGGCTTGTGAAAGTGTTTTGCCGGGATAGCTCAAGATAGCCCGTCAGACTTATTTCAAGCCCATTCTTCCTTGGAATCGTTTGAAATTTGAGGAAAAACTTATATTTCTTATCATTGCAAATAAATGGCATTTTTTAGCCAATATTTGCGAAAATTAATGAAATATCTATTGATTTTTCAGAGGAATATCAAAGAATATAGTACTAAATTTCAGTTCGGGTTTTAATCAGTTGATTTCCTTATTTTGCATAAGCCAGCCATAATAAAAATTTATAAGTCCATGCGTGACTTTCAATACACTTATCGAAAGAAAGAATAATTAGTAATTTCCACAGCAGGTTTTTATTCGACTAATTTCGTCAATCAGTTGACATCTTCAGGTTGTTTCAGTATCATCTTCAACTCGATGACGAAACTAGTCGAGTAAAAACTTGCGGTGGAAACTTCTAAATAGCATAGGAAATCCAACTTTCTATTTGATGAATCCACTCTATTATTCTAAACATTGGTGATGTAAAAGCAACAAACAACAATTTACTGAGATTATTGTGAGAGAATTTCTCATTCGATGAAATATAGTTCTATATCTTAACGTCAAAAAACATTTTCATGAGAGTCACGCGTACGAGATGTAAAATGCACATCTACCATAGCACTTTCTTTCTAAAAATCACTGACCAATGCGAAAAGCAAAAGAAGTGAAGCGATCTTGGTCTTCTTTCAACACACGCACTTATATTATTTCCGTAAAAGTTCGCCCTCGTCACTGTCAACCAAGTTTTCCTCGGAAAATTGTCAACAGTATGAGGCGATGAAAACTTTCTCATTACAGTGTGAAAAGTGAACTTGTGAGCTAAAACTGGTATAAAACTCAAAATATCGGATATTTAAGGCGATAAAAACTTTCTCATTACAGTGTGAAAAGTGAACTTGTGAGCTAAAATTGATATAACACTCAAAATATCGGATATTTAAGGCGATACAAAATTTTTCGACGAACACCTGCGTTCTGCAAAGTGTCTTAAAAGCGAAATGGACTAATTTTGAGATATAATCTTTGACCCGATGTCAAATTCTCAGCCACCCGTCTATGTCAGTAATAATGTAATCGCATTCTGGAATTTCATATGCCCACTCTTTGAATCTTTCCTGTTAATCCAAATACTATATCATCATGCATAAGTGATTTTATTCCCGATGTAAGATTTTTAGTTGTTCTAAACAAATGCAATGTTATCGCTTATTATTTATAAACTAATCAGTTTGAGGCGAACATAATTATAGGCAAAAACTCATTTCGGCGAAGGATTGGTTATTTTTGTAATTCTGTTTAATATTATGAGTTGAGGAGAAGAGTTCTAAATAACATTGGCGAGATGGAGTTTCACAGTAAAGTAACTATTAATCGCAATATCTGTAAAAATTCTGCAAAATTATTTTAAGCAATCCACACAACTTTTGTGATTGATTACAAAAGAGACACAAAATTGCATATCCTCTGTTGCTGTATTATATATAATGCTGAAAATCTAATAAGTTGCATTAGCTTAATCGAATGCTTTACCGAATGATAGATGCTAATTAAGTTCTTTCCGTGAATTATGACTCCAATTCAAACAATATTGATTATTCCGAAGAAACCCCTCTTTTCATAGATGCCTTCTTTCCTGGAGTTTTATCATTGACGCTCAACTCACGAGAGTATTTTAATGAAGTGCTTATAACTGCAATTTCTTAATAATTCTCATTCAGATCTGAAAGTGGCACATTAAGAATAAAGACTGTTAAATCTGGTATATAGAGCACAAGATTTTTAGTTGCAATTTTCAATCCGACGCCGGATGTAGGCCTCTCCAAGCGCTTTCCAATTATCTCTATTCTGAGCCTCTCGTTGCCATGTTACCCCTAAATACTGAATGATATCTCGGTTCCATCGGTCCCTTGGTCTTCTTCTTAGTCTCTTCACGTCTCTTGGTATCCAGTTCAGAACAGCTGATGTCCATCAGTTGTCGTTTCTCCTTGCAACATGGCCTGCCCACATCCATTTCAGTGATCTTACCTTATCTATGATGTCTGTCACTCCTGTTATCTTCCTAACCCAGGTGTTCCTTTTCCTGTCTCTTCTTGTGATTCCAAGCATACATCGTTCCATACTTCTTTGCGTTGTCTCTGTGATACCTCATCATATACCACTCGATGGGTTATTCTGTTCCAAAAATCAATGCATTTTGCTGAATTCTTTAGAGACAATTCCTCCATCTCATCACCAAGTACTTTTACACCTCTTTCTCCTCTCCTTCCTTAGCCTCAATCTCGCCCGTAAATAAAGACGCTTTATTATTATTATTATTATCATTCCTTCAATCAGGAATAATTATCTGAAATAATACACATCGAGATATTTAAAATTGGAGCATAGAAGGTATTTCGTTCATTTGAACACAGTTTCGCATTCTGGGCAATTCCAGGCATCGTAGCAACATTTTCTATTCCCGCCGGTGCATTCATAATCACTCTATCAGAGAGCCAAATCACTCCATTTCGTCACTCGAATAGCTGACGAACATCTCCTGAGAATCTCTTATAAATATGAATAAGTGACTGAGCGGATTGAGACCGACGGCAACCCGAAGATAAGCTCATGACCATCGCTGTTAAGAGATTCCAGTCTCATCGGAATTCCTTTCTGAATTTCGCCGGAGCCTTAATTATAGCCGAAGAATCTCACTGCTGCTTCGCGACGTCGAATATTCATTTATGAGTCCAGTAATCTCAACTTAGACTTCTAATTTAACGAATGTACACTAAATGTTAACAGCCAATTGAGTGATCCTCCATCAGGATACAGAAATGGAAATGCGCGTTCCAAGGCACAATTACAAGTTATATTAGGGAGTGGTACAAACATTATAAGCTAATGGCGCATCTTCTTCGTGTAGTACACAGAGACATCGTAAAATGTTTTTCGAAATCCCTTGATGCGATTTTCACTCTTTGATTTCTCGAAATATCAAATTATTGGGCAAAATCAGAGTTCCTGCTCATCCGAATAAATTTCCAATTCCCGAAACAATGCTTTTCGATTATAACCCTTTCGACTCGCTCCCATCTGAATCGGTTTATTATTTTTTTATGAAAAAAAGCGAATAATCCCCAAGCATGCGGAAATGAATTGTATTCGTAATCAATATATTTTGAAATTGGGAAAATATATATGCATAAAAAAACTTAACTGTTCGGAATATAAGGTTTTCAGTTGATTTGAATCAGAAGAGAATTTGAATGAACTTGATACCGGATTTATTTAAAAAATACTTATGAATCAAATTTTAGAATGTTAAGGTTCAGAATATACCAGGAAATAAATATCGTGTCATGAACGCAATTTACTCAAATATCCTTAACGTGGAGAGATCTATAGAGGAAAGCACTCCGGAATAAACGAGCGTCGTCATCAATGGAGGAGCAGAGGAATTTCAAATTGCGAGAAAGAGGGAATTGAATGGATATAAAAAAGCTCTGCGCAGGAGTATGAAAGCAAAAGAATGTTTAATTCAGGAAGATTGGAGATGCACGACAGGTGAGATGAGAGCGTAGGCTTAAGTGTGGCGAAGAAAAGATTCTTTAGGGTCGGTTGTATCCCTCGAAGGCCACCGGAAGATTTACTTCTGCCACCATCATAAGCAGATTGTAATGACAATAGTTGTTACGTAAAGGAAGAGAGTTATCAATAAACGATAGGTAACTTTAATAGCATGATTGCATACCAAATGGATGGCCAAATCGGGGCCTTTTATCTCTGTTATGCTATTCCTGAACTACCAATAGTTAACGATTGGTATAAGTTGCTGAATTTGCCTTAAATTTTTCTTATTTCTATATCTGAAAATTTTATATCGAAATCTCAACGGCATAGATTTTTAAAAGTCAGTGGAAACAACAATATTTACTCTTCCCTTCTTATTTGTTTTAAATAAAAATCCATGGATTTCTGTCCATACACCTGTTATTTCTCAAGGAAACGCAATCATCCGAAACGTAGAAATCTTTCTGTATCACTTTGAGGAAGAACACAATCTACATCTACATAAATACCCTGCAAGCCACCTTTCGGCATGTGGCAGGAGGTCTAAACACTACGTTCGAGTTACCTCTTTATGTTATTGCTGTAGCGTATTGTTCGCGGAAAGAATGATTCCCTGAATCGACTTGTCCTCGCGTCTATTACTTTTATTTTACGCTCATTGTCGGATCGGCGAAATAGCAGAAGGGGGTCTTATAATACCGATTCCGCAGATGTACTTCCTCTGAAATTATCAAGCAATCGCAGCCTAATCTCCCTTCTTTCAAGGATTCTCAACCTGCAACTGAGAGCATTTGCATTACGCTTGCTTCATTATCATAGCACTTTTTAATAAATCATATCACTTTGTGCTGCACTTTCTGGAGTTGGCGAGGATTCGTTTCATCCGCTGGATCCCATATACTCGCCGCATATTCCACATGGGGCCTAAACACGGTAATATCGATTGTACATACCTTAACCTGGTGGTTTTCTACGTAAACAAAGAACGAGCTGAGTTACAGACCTCTAAAAGACCCGGTACTTATGTACTTAAAATATGTATTAAGTAACGTTCAAGGATTAGGGAAAGGTGAACAACTCAGCACGAAATAGCCGAGTGGCTGACACCCAAGGAGTAAAAAAGGAATACCGGAAAATAAGAGAACCGGATTCGAGCCCCAGTCATATAAATAATGTTCACTTTAGGGCCCACTATCATATTGTTTTGTAAAAGTTAAAGTAAATATTGAGGTTAATCTCATATCTTTTTTATGAGTTAGCGTGATTATTTGCTATGATCATTATTTCAACTCCAGCAAAAAAGATAATACTGGGCCCTGAAGTATAAATTAAAGTCCATTTTAAGTCAATAATTCCGGGCCTAAAACTAATAAGACGGTTTAAAGAACACAAGATAAAAATCTGCTCAGGAAATAATGAAGTATTCTTTCTTTTAAGGTATGAAGTTATAGAAACAGTGTACTTCGTCTTCATAATGCTCAGATAATTGGAGCTCAGAGAGTCGCTGTTTCATCGTATGCGTGCGTGATGCGATTAACGAGAAAGATGTAAATTATATTTCTTATCAAATATTTTTTATCTAAAAGAAGAGGGATGGAGAATTCTGTTTAAAGGTGAATTAGTGTAGGGACTGATTTGAGATTGAAAATAGTTTATTAAGACATCTTTTAGATCTAAGGGTATTTATTCCCTAAATTCCCGCATCTCTACGAATCTTAATTAATTTTTATGATTTATTCGTATATATGTTGCAATTACGAACAGGTGGCAACGTTTGAGTATAAATTAACTATTGATTATTATTGTAATTAGTAAACGCAATTTTGTTTGTTGTTCAATACCTTGTTTTATTCAACGGCCTCCTCCGTGAATTTAATCTTGTTTTATTATTTAACCAACCTCGCAATCACTTCCTGCTCGAAACAAATGATAGCGGTCGAAAAATTACCTCTCATTAGTTAGATAACGGACCTCGCTATCGTCTTGAAAAAAAATAAGTTGAGCACAGTGCGTAAGTTTTAATCACAGAGCAGAGGATGTAACCAACTCTCTAAATGAATTTCCCTGCTACGCCCACCAAAGGCAATTTTTCAAAACTTTTTCCAAGCAAGAGCGCAGAGAAGAGAAATACGGTGTTTCACACGCAAACCCTTCCGTTGAGGTCACCATGTAGGCTTCGTGTAGAACACGGAAGGGCAAAAATCTCGAAAAAAATCCCGCCGAGAGCAAAAACTGACAGTTGATATGGTTTGCTTGATCTCCGCACTTCTTTTTGCGTTTCGTCTTCGCCTCTCTTTTGAGTTGCTGTTTCTGTTTACCAGTTTCAGAGATAGATTCTTCTCCATCCACTATTAGAGTCGACTCTCAATCGATTATGGAGTTCGACTTTGGAGTAACCCTCGCAAATAACTTAACATGCAGTACCCACGTTCCTAATATATGTGGACGAGCACTTAAGAAACTCGGATTCGTGAAGAGAATAGTCGGTCGAAGCAAAGAAAAAGTCCGTGAGCGATGTTACGTTGCGTTGGTCAGGCCTCACCTGAAAGATGCGTGTAGTGTTTGGACCGACGGGTATTGTATTCAAGAAACATTTAGTGTTACTCAAATAAGTGAGGAGGCGGGATGAGAATATCCAAAAGAATAGAAGTTTAAAGAAAGGCTATATTTACTGGATAATTTCAGAGAAAGAACGCTCTTAGAAAATGTAGCCGACATTATGCGTCCACCCTGTTACGTAGGCCGTTCTGATTGTGAGAGGAAAATCAGAGAGATAGACGTGCACCCCCTGTCACGGTCGGAAATCAGGGTACACATATACACGTAGATCTGTTCTCTTTCCTTTTGTTGATAATTCCACATTGCACTCTATAAAATAGTTCTTCTAATATCCTATTCCGTTTTTCCTAATTGAATGTTCGTTTGCAAAGGAAACAAAAAGAATCGTTCATTATGTAGTACGTTTCTCACAAATCCGTATTTCTGACGTTTTCACACAAAAGCTAACAAAACATTTCCCAAGGTATTTTTTTATAATGCAAGACAATTCTGGTGACATTTTCCGCATTAGAATATTAAAAAATAAAATTTCAATTAAAATTTTTCTAATCCTATATTCTCTTAAAAATATCGAAATTTAACATCGTTTTCGACATTTAAATTCATTTATCATGCATTGAAGTAATATATTTTAATACAAGAACGGTAAAGCGATACTAAATATTTTATGTAATACCTTCTGTATTTCACAGATGAATTTTCCATATGATTCGGATAATTTGAATCCTCCTTCGAAAGAATCGAATAACTTAAATTTATTTGGATAAGTTCGTAAATAAATTGCAAATTTTATACGAAAGTTTGATTAGGAAGTTGATCGAGGCAACTAAATAATATTGAAGGATGAAAAAGATAAAAGAGATAAATTGTTATATCTCACACTACGATACATGCGAAAGTTTACCTTTAAGCCTTCAAATGATTAGCAAGTTAAAATGCTCCGGCGAATTATGCTTATTTTACTTTATTTTTCCAAGAACTCTTTTTAAAGAGTTGCTTGATTTGGAAGGATAGTTGCCCTCCATTTCGCGTGCTGACCTTTATGGCTGGCGTCAAATTTTCCAGGAATCGTGCGCCGCTGTGATGGATGCTTCGAATCTCACGTGGTTCGAAAAAGTCTGCTTCGATTAAAGAGGAACGGACAATGCGTTCTCATTTCCAAAATTGAAATGGCCTCGCGTCCTTCCATGTCCGAGCCAATTTCAAATGTTTAGGGAAAATGCATTTCATTAATGCGCTGACGAGTTTGGGCGTTTCTCTTGCGAACGCATATTAAAGAGAGAAGTTGGGGGTGAAACCACGGAAATGGTTCAACGATAACATGGTTGACAATCTTTAGAAACAGAACTTAAATCAAGTCGATTTCCTGTCACACTTTTCTGTTTCAAAAGGCCATCCAAACATTAGTTCGAAGAAAACACAATCTGATTCCGTCCACAGAAAATATATTTGAAAATGCGATATTATATATATATATATATATATATATATATAGTCTGCATCATTGAGTCCAGGAAACGATACTTTTGGCCCCACATCTGCATCTACATAAATACCCTGCAAGCCACCTTTCGGCATGTGGCAGGAGGTCTAAACACTACGTTCGAGTTACCTCTTTATGTTATTGCTGTAGCGTATTGTTCGCGGAAAGAATGATTCCCTGAATCGACTTGTCCTCGCGTCTATTACTTTTATTTNCTCCCGTACAGCTAAGTGGGCAACGTGGCCCTAGCGGTAGATTACTGCTGGGGGCCTAAAATTATAATGCCTAATCATCCACCGTGAAATTATTTAAATAGAACAGAAAAAAACAGCAGAATTGACCTTGACCGATGGAGATCGTTTTGTTCTTAGGAACAGGAATGCGCAAAATTTAAATGAAGACGAGTCAATTGGAATTGAATCAGACATTACCGTGATTAAGTTTTCCTGCGCAAACGCATTAGATTAGATGCAAATTTTACATCGTTCTATATTCTTAGGTATCAAGAGATTACAGCGGCAATAAGAAATATAAATTCATTTGAGTTTGGCCTTCGAAAGCAAAATCAAGAGCATTAAAATAACTGTATTACTTGCTAAAAAGAGCTATATCAGAGGAAGGGAAAATGGGAATGCGTTGTTTTGTTATTTTTACACGAATTTTATGACGTTGAAGATAGTTATAAATAACTTGATGCTTCGGGACGCAGGATGAGAATGTCTAGAAGATTAATTGTTTGAATAACTGCTTAATTCACTTGATAAGTTCAGAGAAAGTACGTTCTTAGATGACACAGGCGTCCTTCTTTCATAGACCGTTCTTATAAGAGAAAAACCTATTGATATAGATACTAGTCCTTTCAAGAATTCATTTTTTCACGGACGATATGCGAAAGTAATCGATTATGGAAGCAGAGTCATGGTGCATGCACCCCCTGCCACACTCTGAAGGTCGGCTTGCAGGGTACATATATACATTTAGAAAAGAATAAGTCTTCATGCGATCCAACAACGACAGGTAGCAAATGAAGGCTATATAAATGGGAAATAGATGCGTAATGTCATTAATTGGACCAGGGAAGCGTTTATGGAAGTGGTGACCATTGTAACCACACCATTTACAAAGTGTTTCAAGTAACAAAAAAAATACGTTGATAAATTGAAAGGTTGCTGAATTATTTATGTGCTAAAGTTTAAAAAATGTTTTTTATAGCGATCATGAGCAATCTAATACGTTGTGGGTTTTAAAAATGTGAAGTAATTGAATTAAGATGAGCAATGAAGACGTTGAGAACGAAATTAAACACAGATTTGCAAAATAGGATCGTAAGAGTAGGTTGTTTAAAATACGCGGCGCGCGGTATTACGTTCTCCAATATGTGCGATTAAACGGAGATAAAGTGAGTAACTGCGTGAGCGTATATTCCCATTGAATCGGAGTCGAGCCGTACTAAAGGAAGACTCGAGTGACCCAATTTTCCAACGACCACGCGAAGGCGTCCACTTTGGTGGCCAATGAGGGACACTCATCAAATCGGAGACTCAAAAATAGGAATTAAATTTGTTTCAAATAAGAATCGTTCACCTTTTGCTTTCTCATGGGGTTGTTGATAGAGATAAAGAGTAATCACCTTAATATCAATTTTGTCTTCTTAAAACTTTTACGAGGAAGCGAAAATTGAAGCCATAAAAAAGAGAAAATAGAATTCTGGTTAATGACAAATAAAGATAAATAGCAAAAAAATTATTTTTTGATTTTCGCGGGGTCCCAGACAGCAAAGCGGACTGTCCGTTCGCATTTGGTGGAAGTGGTTCCGGGTTCGATTCCCAGTGTTGTCCCGCATATGTGAAATGACTTAGCGAAGCACTTTAACAATACTACTACATTGATGTATGGTGAGCGAATGACTTTTGTTAGATGTATGTTCATATCAGATAAGATCAGATAAGCATTTTCATACGGTAAAATGCAACCTTAATTCAGATATTTCAATAAGGGAAGTTCTTTTAATCGTCTCGAGTTTGGAAGAATCTCATCGGAGAAAATTGTAAGGTCGAGAATCATACATTATATGTGATGGGATTCGTTCCTTATCAGGATAATTCGTTTCCGAATAGTTTTAGAACGCATTTCCCCTTAAAAAGAGCGTCAGATAATTATCTACTAGTTACAAGGAAAAGGGTTTTAGTTACTAGGCACGATAAGGCGTGCGCCTAGGAAAATTCCCAAAGAGAACCAATGAAAAAAGTCTTACGGAACTCGAGTCCGGGTCTCCCAATTGCCGGTCAGGTGCTCTATCTATTGAGATATCCCACCGGAACATTTCTCCATGCCGTTTGGGAGACTTTGCAGGTTTGGGTGTGAGTTTGCTCGACTCAGTGGCATGGATAGAGCAACGGGTTCGAGTCCCGGTTCCGTCAGACTTTTTTCATGTCCGTTTCTCCTTGGGAATCAACTAGTTAGATTGTTTTCTGTTGGAGGGAAATGTTATGTTCTCAATTAACTTATGAGCGCTGAGCTAAATTTCCCAAAACAACCGCAATGAGACAACGGCAAACATATATTGTGTAAGCACATCGCTGTCATACACTTCGGCTGCATTCAAAGTAAAAATGGTGCAGCTTGACAATTAGATGATCAAGAAATGTAAAATCGTTATGATTTTACGTAAAGTTAATTTCTAAAAGTACATAAATTATATATAAATATAAGAACGTAATGTTGGTAAATTTAGTCGAAGCGAAAGCGTTAAAATATTATTTTATATTTTTTAATCGAAGGTTACACTCATCCTGTTAACGTAAATGTTCCGCCAAAGCATTGTGATAAATGTAATATGTTATCGATCAAATGTTTTGATAATAATGCGTAAAATTAGACATGATTTGGCGTACTGAGTAAGTCTAATTAAATAACATGGAAATGTAACATTTAGAATTAATCACAGTCAACCAAATATTCGCTTCTACATTGTAAATGCAAAGCCCATGTGAACTTTCGATGGAATCGCTTTTGTTTTTCCGATGAAAATGAGACGTTTCGGCCAAATTATGCCAAATGACGGCATTTCCGAGTGTATAGTGGAATTTAACTTAGCACTAATCTCGAATTTAGGCATTCGTCTGTAGATTACAACCCAAAACGCCGTACGATAAAAGCACACGACCGCAAGAATAGCCTCCTCTTTGGATATCTATCTCATGTTTTTCGACGGATATCGGGAAAGTGGTGCGATATTCAACAGCGTCCTTTGCGAGACGGAAGCAATCACTTTTCATGGGCGTCATTCGGGACCAAATGGGAATCCGTAACGGCGCGTGTCGGGACAATTTCGAGCTCATTCGCGTCCTCGACTCAATTTAGCCGAAACTCTTTTCATAGCGTGACACTTTGGTTAAATCGCTCGAAAACTTGAGAGGGATGGAGCGGAGCAAAATGATGTTCAATTCGTTATCCGAAATCGCTTCGCTCATAAATTATAAACGATGTTCGACCGGACCTTCGGAAGAGATAATGCGGGAGGATGGCGGAGGAGGAGTAAAGGAAATCTGCTGTCTCAAGAAAGATCCCATTTTATCAACGATCCCTCTGAGGGATCTTCGTTGGAAAAGGCCGCTCATGTTTAGGATTCCTATATTATTTTGCAATGCGGAAGCAAATACGATTTTTCAAGAAGCTTATCTAATATACGCGGAATAGTATATAGGTTGCTTAACGTTTCTTATGTTCTTTAAAAGGAAACATACTTTTAACGAAAAGACTGGAGAAATTTTTATCAATCTAGGCTCCAAAGTTTTGAATTGGTGAATTACTTTAGTTCGTTTTAAAATACGACTTGACTAGAAAGCGATGTTATTTCACGTCCGTTATGCCCCATATGCGTATGCGGCGAGTATATGGAACCCAGCGGATTAAACGTATACTCGCGAAAGTGCAGCGCAAGGCGATAAGATTAGTTAAAAAGTCCCACGAAATATGTTGGAAATTCTTGAAAGAAAGGAGATTAGGCTGCGATTGCTTGACAAATTCAGAGAAAGTACCACGCGACCCCCTTCTGCTACTTCAGCCGGTTCGGCAATGAGCGTAAAGTTAGAGAAATAGATGCGAGGACAAGTATTTTTAGGGACTCATTGTTTCCACGATACATGATAACAATAAGCTAGATAGGTAACTCGAACGCTCGGTGATTACACCCCAACCACATACCGAAAAGCGGGTATCATGGTTTTTACGTAGATATAGATCCCGGTGGAAGAAAGATTAGTGCACTAGCTTCTATCACTGAGGTCCCGGGTTTGAGTCTCGACTAACTTTTTCCGTGATAGGACATCTATGTTTGCGTTTGCGGATTGTGCCTGTAATAGTTTAAATTAATTTTATTATTATGATTTGTGGCTCCTTTTTCTCTTAATGTTATTTAGAAGAAGAGATGCCGTGCAAGCATTCAGGAATGCGGGTATTTTTTGGACGCTTTTGTCAGAACAAGCAAAGTTATTTCATTTAACTGAAACAGGACCATTTCAACAAGTCGTCGTTTCCCTCTGCGGCTGTCTCCTCTATATATTCTTGAAATGGACGCCCGCAAATATTCTGCGACGCAAAAGGGAGACAATTCCGTTCCGTGTTTTTCCTCGCCTTTGGTTATTTAGTCTACCTACATCCGATCTCCGCAACTGTGTTTTGTCCCTTTACTGCCCTCGCACACTACGAATCGTCTTTGCTGTGCTTTTACTCTTTTCTACATTTTGATTCAGGAAGCGATAATTACACATTCGGATCATAAGGTCTTGCAGCTAGTTCCTATATACATATTAAATAAGAATATTAATATATCGTTATAAATTAAATTATGAAAAAATTAAATTTATAAATTAAATTTGACATTTTTATCATTGTATTTTATAAGCTTGACCGTAATAATGAAAGTGACTTCTAACGACACTTAAAATGTAGATTTTGTTAATTCCCTTATCTCATATACATAAAAAGCAAAATCTCTCTCCTTCTGTCCGTCCCCCTCTCTATTTCAGAAATGGCTTGATGCATAGGTATGAAACAATCTGCATTTTGATTCAATGAGGTTGAAAGGCCCACGAAAACTTATCTCTTAGAAGGTCGGGTTCGAACCCAGGAGCCCATAATATCTTTCCATTAAAAATGCACGTGAAGTACGTTTTGACGACTAGCAGAGTTTGTTTCTTTTACAAAATTAGTTAAAAATAATGACTCTACAAAACCTAGACAAGTATCAAAAGAAAGGAATAAGGTTATCATTTTTATTTCAGTCGTAAAATATTGATATAGATTCAAAATTACGAAAATCTTGATAAAATATATGGAGAATTAGTTAAATTTCACGGTAATGAACAACTCGTTCCCTTGGCGACCAAGGCGATAGTTGAATTATGTTTATCCCATTAAAATACACGGATATTGTAGGTCCGTTTAGAATTAATGGTTGGAATTAATGTAGTTCTACAAATGACATAGTTTTGCTTAGGAGTGCTAGGTGTATGCGATGATAGATGTATTTAAAAATAAATCAAACTCCGACATAATTGACAGGGGCGTTTACTAGTCATTTACATAGTATGGGTATTGGCATCTTGTACCCGATGCCAACTGATACAGCAACTATTCGCGCCCATTTTATGTGATAATATTATCATAGTAACTGCTATTTGTAGTAAACTAAAGATGATTTAGCATTTACAGTGAAGATCTGACTGTAAGACTGTTATCAAATTTCAGAGGAAAGAGTAAAATTATTCGTCATGAGAATCAGTTGTGATAATGGGTCTCCTGTCAAAGGAGCTGATATTCCGGAGAGGATTAAAAGTGAATGATTTAGCTAGAAAGAAAACCTTTGGGCTCCCAAATGTTCATAGAAGTGCTTTGATCGCTCGAGAGGATAATTCCCAAGAACGCATTGGAATAATACAGAAATGCGAAAGCAAATCCCAGAGTCGCGATTTATAATCCTTGCGACACTAAATATTACGCAAGTATGTTCTATGAATGATTTTTAGCTGCTGCGAAATAATTTTTAAAATTCTAAATAAATAGGAGGTACGTAAATGCTTGTTTTTATTTTAAATTATCTCTTGATTGGTGTAATTCCCTTAAAATTATTTTTGATTCGGAGGCAAAATTCATTGAAAACATTGTAACTAAAAAGTTCTGCTATCCATGGCACACGCATCTGATTAGGATCGAAGGAGATTCGCTACAGACGGTTCGATCTCTACCTTTTCGCTACTGAGAATTATTGCGACAAAACATTTTAGCTGAAGAATATTTTCTAGTTGATAGTTGTATAATCGTAGCTGTTATATTAAAGAAGATAATTTCCTCTCAACTTCCATTAATTGATTAACAAAATCAGAATTCCATATCCGTATTCTCAAGACAAGGGAAATCGTTGGCCGTTTCCATTTATGTATGTTACAAATTCCTTTTTGCACCACCATGTATATTCTCTTGAGTTGAGTATTTGGAACGAAACGCCCCCATTTAATTCACGCTCTGGGCAGGCGCCCTGAGAGTAATATTTTTGGCGATAATACTTCACTCAAAGATGGAAATTCGATGGAGTATTTTTAAAAGTGCTTCGACATCTAAGATCATTTCGCACGTAATGTCGAACCGGGGAAAATGCCGAACCAGGGATCGGCTTCACCGAAGTCGAACTCGTTGCCCACTTTGCTATCCGGGAGCTGAAATTCGATGCAATTAAGCCCATAGAATATGGGAGATGTGACAGAACTTTAGATACTGATGTTGCCATATTAGCAATATGGTATTCGGCTATAACGTCGATCGTCGTCGGCTATAACTCTTTTGACGGATCGCTTCGTTGAATCGATGTTTTTTGAATGCAGTAGAGATCTGCATTAACATGGCATTGTTGTTTGCAAGAAGTGCATCAAGTTGTCACTTGCTCGTGGTGTTGTTTGTTCATTGGGACTGATATCGCTGATTCATATTGGCATGACACAAGTTTTCGTGCATTTGCACATTCACGATCGAAAGCGCGCAGATCAAAAAAGAGTGAAGAGTCAAAATGTCATCCATTCTAGAAATCCTAACAAAACGATTTTCATCCTCGTTGCGTATGTTTTTAATCAGAGCTCGAAAATATCGGATGGCTATTTAAATATTCGTCATATATAATATTGACTTAAATATCGCCTGTCTCCTGTTAGAAATTGATAAATCTTAGTGTTTTTTGCCGTAATAACACACTAAGATATAATAATAATACAACGATACATTAAGAACTCCGGTAATAACAATAATACACACTATCTTATAACTGACAGCAATTACTCGGAGAAAAACTTTAATGCTTTAAAAGACTTTTGACCAAAAAACACGTTCATCTTTCCATGTTTCACCTTAACAAAAAGAACAAGAATACTGAGAAAAAGTTAGCTGAAACCTCCATTTTGTGGTAGAATGTCATCGTCACGCGATGTATTGGATAAAACTCGTTGAGAAGGGCCTTCCCCGTTGGCTTCGCAAAACACACGCACGTCGAGGCTGTGGGAGGACACGGGGAAAGTGGTCTGAGACACACCGTATGTTACGGTGGCGTGGTTTATTGATCTCGCCGGAACCGCGAACCCATTATTCCGGCGTTTCCATCAACCTGGCAACAACAACACGTTTCCCAGGCTACGATATACAAAATTGAGCTTTCAAAAAATATTCGCTTTTGAATAAGGTATTCCTTTATTCCTTTGATGAAAGATTTCTCCGGATCCGGAAACTCGCGTCAGTTAAAAAGATACGCAGAACTTTTTTAAATTGTTAGAGCGCTACGTCGGCTGTGAACTTTTTGTGCGTGCGACGTTAATTCGTTCCTACATATTTGGCTCCCTTCAGTTCCAATGAGGATTTTTTATCTTCGTTTTCGTAATAAAAAATTCAAAACAGCTCGGGTAATATTAGCGCTCTGATTGAAAGATAATATTTTGAATGACCGAGGTTGGCTGACGGATACCCAGTATCCGTAGATGCATTCGCACAAAGTTATACAAGTATTGGATGGATTGATTGATGGTGGTTGAGAAGGCAGAAATATCAATGCTGTTTTATGGAATAATTTACTACTACTATATCGTACTATCATGATTCTTGCGACTTTTGATCACAACTTCAGTGAATACCAAATTGGTTTATTAATATCAATGAATGATTGAAAAGGTCATTTATACTTAGATGAACATGGAAGGAAGATAGTTTAGCCACAGGTATAGAATTGGGACCTTGTGAGTTTTTATACACATTGCTATTCGCTGATTACCAGGTTATTATTCAAGACGAAGACAAATTGCAAATGGCGGTTTACAAATTACCACAACTGAGTAAATATATAACCTGAAAATTTCAATAGCTGAAACAAAGGCTATGGCATTCTAGGGAACCCAATACAAACAAAAATTGTCATTGAAGATCAAGTACTCGAAGAGTCATCCTATTTCCAATATTTAGAATGTGAAAATGGTAGAGACATCACAAATAAGATTATAGTTTTCTAGAGGATAAGTGGGACAATAAGACTTCAGAACTTCAAAAGTAAAAACATTAAAAGAAACCCAAAATAAGTTATATAAGTAGTGTATGTTGTACGGGTCAGAATGTTGGGCTGCAAAACAAAAAGAAATAAAACAAATATAGGCATCTGAAATGATATTTCTTAGAGCAGTGAAAGGTTGTAAAAGAATACACAAGTTAAGGAACAAGACGATCTCAGAAAGATTAGTACTTAGCATGCAAGCGCCTCAAACCAAAGGTCCCGGGTTCGAGTTCCAGCTTGTCGGATATTTCTTGTTAGGGAATGGCTGTTGGTGTTCGTTAGTGATAATTATTTGAAATGGATGTACTGGGGTCTTCCCGTCTCCATTAGAGAAATGAATAAATAAATCTATAAATGAAGGGCGTATAGTTTCAACCAGCAAGACAAAAAGGGATTCATAGTGATGACTTTGATTATATCTATGATTTATAACTCCATTCTTTACGACAAGTATTAAATCGCAAAGAAAAGTGTGAATTTGCACGTAAAGTCGTGCATTTAGGAAAACTCCCAAGGAAAATAGAAAATGGCCCATTGAGACTGTCTTTGAAGACGGCGAGGCAAATGATTTATAACCATTCTTGTTTTAGAGATTCATTAGCTGTAAATAAGTTTTTGTACGATAATATCATGTAATGAAGATTAAATAATGGGCAGCGATGAACGCCAATGCAATAAAAGGTCGAAATAAACTTTTCTTACGGCTCAGTTACCACGGCTGTAACATTTTCAAAGTCGAAATTTAAAACTTGTTGCACAAAGAGGTCTCTAACATCGTTCTTTTCATTCTCTCCCACGATCGGAACTTTCAACGGCGTTCATGCACCAAATTGCAAAATTTATCAACTTCACTCCCATTTGCACGCGAATTTAAAAAGCACTTTGTTTCATACATAATTTCTTTAAAACAGTTCTTAAGCGACCATAATCTTGATCGTAATTGCAAACGACTAATAAAAAAAAACTATTTGATTCTTTAACTCAGAAGGAGAATGTAGTTCCTGTAACAGAAAATCATTAACACTAATATTTTTAACGAATTTATGCTTTGCCTCACTTAGGTGAACATTTCAAAGCATCAATGCAGTCCCGGGTTCGTAAATAATAATAATAATTATTAAAATGGATGTCATTGGGATCTTTATGATCCCTTTCAAGAAATTAATATTATTATTAACTAACATTACAATCACAATTGCAGTTTTTAGACAAGAAAAAATAATAATGCTTGTAAAAGGAATAGTAAAATACATTCACGTCTCTCGTAAAGAGATAAGCTAATTTGATCCTGACAAGCTAAGTTCTTGTCAGCAGATTCCCTCCTAGCGTTCTATTACCAATTTATCTTAGAAAACAAAAATATTCACACTTAAGATAGCATAGAACACCAACAAATACAAACTTATTGGGGTTAAATATAACTCATGTAAACATATATTAATATGTGTTTGAGTGATAATACGAACAGTAAAAATAAATAATTCAGAAATGTACTTCGTATTTTCCGTAAATTTCCTGAAACACGACCGGTTTCGTCCAAGTCGGTTATATTTTTAGAAGGCGTGTACACAATGGTACGCCAGAACACCTGGAGTCTATATGAACAGTAATTGAATGAACTTATTATTAACTATAAAGTTAAAATAATTCTTATTATTAAATTAATCGATTCTAATTCTTAATCAAAAATCGTACAAAGAGATATTCCGATATTTCCAAATAAAATTCCAAGTAATTATCGAACAAAAGATACCTCTGCTATAAATGTTGCACGTAAAAGAATTTCGGAGGTGGAAGGTCCGGCAAAGGAATCTTTTTATTTATCAATCGGCCTAGGAATCCGTAGTGTTACGTATTAAAGTCCGCTTCCAATCGAAAGCTTTCCAAAGAAAGACTACTCGAAGTGTACGTGAGCAAGTGTCGGATGGCTTTGGCGAGAGATATTCTGAGAAGAAAGAAAGAGTCCAAACGGACGGACGTCCACCAGAAGTTAATAATTCAGAGGAAAGCCAACGACAGCCCCAATGGAATAATGCAGAAGAATCCCTCTTTTTTGGACTAGAGAGAGCAATGCAAATACGTCCGCCGAAAATAAGCAGCCGTCGAGGTGACCTTTACCACCACTTCAGATCCTTTTATTTCGCTATAAAAAAAGGAATTACAGCGATCTTCGACGAAAACTTCTCTCGTCACACCGAAGCATATTTTTCTCAAATTACGCCTTCCCAAAATGGATAACGTCTTCATTTCGTATTGACTCGCAGTTGATATCGCACTCACGAATATCGAATGAAATTAAAGTCGATAAATCCGATTCGTCAGAAGTAACATTCGACCAAGGGCTATAAAAATGTTCCGTCGGCGAAAGAATTGTTTTTTATTTCCGTTCGCATGAAGGCGCTGAATTAAAACGAAAGGGCAGTCCTTGGATTTAAATAGCCTCTGTTTCAACGGAGCGGATGCGAAAGCTTTGATCGATAAGTCGCAGTTTTGCGATCGGAATTATTAGACCTTTATGTCTCCAGTTTGTGTTCCTCACATGAAAATGAATTATTTTTAATGCGTCGAGGTTCTCTTTTTTGTGCCTGGGATGATTGATATGTTATCTAGCAGATCATTTAGGAATTTCTGTAATCGATATACTATCGCGGAGTGTTTGCGTATAAAATCTGTGAAGTTACAGTGCAATTGGCCAAGCTTCCCTTGAAATCGAATTAAAACGTTCACGCCCTTCAGTTGATGCCAATTCTAAGTTCTACCTTTAATTCCAATTCCTAGACATCTATGAGAGACGTAAAGCAATTGAGATTACACTTGCAGATTGTAGCAGCCTCAATCGGTGAATTCTATTATTCATTAGGATTATTAATTTAAACTAAATGAAAATTCAACTTTTTAATTAATTTTTATCACAGGTTTCATCACTACTTACCATTTCGGTTTCTTAAAAGTTTAAAACCAAAACGGTTTCAGATTGAAATGTGAATAAAATAAAATCGTCCCTGCAATCATTATTCAAAGTATTTCATAGCGAATCCTAAAGATATTTTATAGATAATACTAAATATTCTCCATAGATATCAATTTTAAAAATGGAGACTATTTCTCAAAACCTTACGCTATGTACCACTGTTTACAAGTTAGTATTAGGTTACAAGGTATTTTTAAACTGAATGAAAGTTTCATGTAAGGAAATAGTCAATAACAATAAAATCGATTTCCGGTGGGGGCCCACGTACGAAATTATCTGTTCTGTCTAAGCATTGTTACTTCTACTACTGTAGTGAAATCGGTCAGAAAATCATTATCAAATTTCGTCCATAAAATGAGTTGGCATACAGGTAGAAAGATTACGTATAAGAAATGTATGACCCTAAGAAATGTATGACCCATTGAAAAAAAAAAGAAATGTGGCACATAATTCTTCCTTAAATTATTTTGGGACACCCTTCCATTCAAAGTTTCTTTGTGAATGAATGGTTTTGAAAGAGTTGATTCATCGTTAACTCACTGAAAAGAATTCTAAAAATTGCCTCAACGTTAAACAAGTCGAGAGAATTTTTGAGGAGTATATTCTGCCATTCTTTCTGCGTCTCCGCACGGTTTCTATTTTACTATTCTCTATTTTATTTGTTATTCATTCGCCTCACCCTTAGCGACGTGATAAATTACAGCGCAATGTGTGTGTGGGCGGCGGAGAATTTGCATTTGGCGTCGTCGCCAAAGACGAAAGTTTCTCTAAGGGGAGAAACCGGAATTTCCCGGAAACAACGAGCGAAGGTAGTGCGTGAGGGTAAATAGGGAATGAAATTGGAGAGGGTAAGGAGGAATACGTCGGCAGAAGGGAAATTTGGGGCGGACGAAGATAAGCCCGTCATTGGATTATCTCCCTTCATAAAACTGACAGATTTATTCTTCTCTCTTTGGGCGAAATCAGAGGACATGTAAAAGAGCAATTTGCCGCTCGCTCTGGATTCGATATGTAAATTACGCCAATCCTTTCCAACAGTTAAAGAAATGCTGTAAAAATCTTGGAATAACGCAATAGGCTTACTTTGATCGATTAAGTTTTAATCATATGATACTTTTTTAAAGATAAAATAATGCATAAACTTATGTATATTGTCGTGGCGATGTAAATCATTCCGCATATATTCCTACCTTTTTGCATTGCTAGACGTGGCTTTAGTGTGGAACCGAACGTAATATAATCGAGAAGAAGACAAAGGGTGTGAATAATTTTCCTCCAACTTCCGCAAGGTGATTTTGCAGGGCATTTCTAATTCCAAAACCGAATTTTTCCCCAAACCACTCAAATGTATATATATATATATAGGAGTATATAGGAGTACCATGATACCATGCACCATGACACCATGCACCATGACACCATGCACCATGACACCATGCACCATGACACCATGCACCATGACACCATGCGGAAAAAATGAGTTCCTGAATCGATTCATTCTAGCATCTATTTCCCTGATCTTTCTTGCCGTATGAGAACGGCCAATACAACATGGTGGACACAATATAACTGCTACATCATCTCTGAACTTGCTTTCGCAGAACTTATCAGAAAATTAATCTTTTATGTAAATCTCCTAACTTGTAAAGATTCCCATCCTGCGTCCCAAAGCATCTGAGTAACGCTTACTGATTTATAGCCAATCTTCACAAAACGTATTGCCTTCCACTGCACATTTTCTAAGTACCGAATACAATCCTTATCGGCAGGATCCCACACTCAAGATGAGGCCTAACTAACGCAAAATAAACTCACTCATGGACATTTTCTTCTCTACGACCGACAATTCTCTTCACGAATCTGAGTTTAAGTGCTCTTCCACATATATTATGGATGCTAAGTCATATGTGAGAAATATCCCTAGATAATTCACCGATTCTACTGTTAATAAGTTTATCCCACGGGGTCTGTACGAATAATTATTAATAATAGATTTACCTTCTTTTAGAACATTTGTCTACATTTAGCTCCAATTGCCAATCATCGCACGATTTCATAATTTTATTTAAGTCATTCGACAGGGTTAATCTATCCTCTCTACTTTCTATTTCCCTGTAATCGTCCGCAAATACCCGAAGTTTACTATCAGTGAGATCGCTAAGGTCTTTGTTGTATACCAAAAATTGAAACGGTCCGATTACGGTACCCTGCTGTCTTTGCTCTGTCATTTTTCCATTAATGTTTAAATATTTATTTCAAATATTAAAAATCATTTAAACCTAAGAAATGTCTTTGAGAACTCTTTCTACTCCTTTGGACATTCGCTTAACTGAGCAGAACTGTTTGCATTTAAGCACTTTCACGTTGAAGTACATGTTATCAAACTGTTCCTCTATACGTTCATGAGAGGCATATGTGTCTAATAAGTAAGCTTTTTACAGTATCGAATTTTAAACCTCCGGAAACCCATCGTTTCCTTTAATTAAAGGGCAAAGGGAAGCCGTAGGAGAAGCCCATCCAAAAGCTGTCTATATCAAATTCTCACTCTATCAAGAACTCATTTTCCGAAAGAATTTCTTTAATTTTCTTCTTTTAATGAAAAAATAATAAAATTAAAACCCGGAAAATAGAAGTAGCGTTGCAAAGAAGTAATTAAAATTTGCGGTGTCCATCCAAGAGATAATTAAAGTCATAAGTTAACCATCGTGAGCAGATGCTTTCCTCATCCTTAAATGCTTTTCCTTCTTCCATTTTCCCCATTCTGAGGATCACATTTCGGTAGTTTTTAAGGAATAAAACCTAATTTATAAATATCGCAGTCTTTTACAAATGTCCTGCAGATAATTTTATTGTAAACATACCGTTTTCTTTATATAGCTATTTATAACATGGCATACTTAATGCGTCATATCATTTTCATATTTATGATTAGTAAACATCGAAACGAAATATCTCTTAACTAGGTGTTGCCATAGCATGGAACTGATTTCATCAAATGAAATATTTGTGCTTATTTTCAAATCTGCTCCACGTGAAATACATCACGTTGAAAGTATTCCAATAAAATAATCTAAGGTAAAAGATAATAAATTGGAAATGCCAAAGGATTGGAAATGTTCAAAAGTACTGGAACTATCTAAATAGTACAGAGGTGTTTGCGGTGAGGACAATGAAGGGGTTTTGAGTTCAAAAGAAGAAGAGGCGTTCCCACGAACTCGTCGTTGCAGTCGAATTTACGACAGAAAGGGAGAGAAGGGTTTAGAATGCCTTGAGGCGGCGAGACTATAGTAGGGGAAGATAAGAGCAACCGGTTCTTGTCACCAGAAAATTCCACTGAGAACGAACGTAAAATAACTGCTTCATTCACAAAACTATTAGATTCTGCTTTTACAAAAATGAGTATGAAGCAGAAAGGAAGACTTGAACCTGAAACATAGGAAAATCATTTTCACTTCGTGTATACAAGGTCAACTCTCTCCATAGATGGGTTTCAATTTTTTAAAAGATTCAATGCAGTTTAATCAATGTTTAAAAATATCTTCGGAGAAATTAATTTTATAAAAAAGATCCACTTCATCAGTCTCTAGCTTAAAAAAAACTAGCTGAGGATATTGACTATGGTTTAACCACGTCATTATTCCCTTTAAATGTTAAAATGTAACATACCAATGAAATTTGGGGTAAAACTCGAGAAGAGAACTAGATGTCGCACAGTTTTGAAACTTTAAAGCTTGTTAAATGTCTTCCTCGCACTGATAATTGGCTACATTTTATTCATCTAATTCTCCCTGGTTCGACTCCAGACGAGTCAAAGTGTCTCCAAAAGAAAATACATGTCGAGTTCATTTTTATGGCTTGCGGAGTTTCTTTCTTTTGAAAAATCAAATTTGAAAGGATAATTGCACAAAATGGAGGCAAGCACCAAAAAGAGAGAAAATTGAATGAAAAATCATTCGACTATCTTTAAAGCCCCTAGTTGGGACCAACTCTTTCCACCCCTCAAGAAAATAATCTCAATTCATTTGTTACAGAATAATACACAGCCAAGTTTATCCGCGTGGCAGAAAACGTGTTCAACTAACGAGACCACAGCGGAGCTCTCGCCTGCAAAATGTTTAGAATTCCGGTTACAAATGTGAGAAAAAATTCCGCATCGTAGAAAATATAATGCGACACACGACTGTAAAGTGGCAACACAGTTCGGCCACTAATGAATGCAATGTTGATTCATTTTCGTGGTGGAGAAGAACCGACAAGGAAAGCCTTATCTTCCGCCTCAATGGGCGAGTTTAATTTGAGAAAAACGATGAAAGCGAAATGGCTAAGCGAATGAGCTCTCCCCTGGGAAGATAGAATTTAATTTCGTCGGCAAACAAAGAGGAAGAGGAGAAAGTAAAATGCGGATGGGTTACAAAGAAAACCACTAGAGAAGAGGGAATGTGTGGAAAAAAGAAAAAAAGGTAAGGAATTATCGGAAAACTATATCAGAGAAACTATCAGAGGTCGAGAACTACAAGTGCAGGTCTTGGAAAGGTGATGGAAAACAAACTGAAAGACCCAAAGTATACCTTCGGACTCATTATATAATAAACACAATCAACTAAAACAGGCGAATGAACATTTGATAACTCTTTCATGAGTTGCTTACTTTGCTCCAAATTTAAAGCAAACATGACTTTTGCTCTAATTTTCATGTAGATTCAGATGTGAAAGCAGTTTCTTCAGCTCTACAGGGCATTTTTGTATATGTAGATGAGATATTGCTTGTCTCGGCTCCCAGTGTATGCTGTGGACCACTGTGGACAATACCATTACTATATTTATATTACTATTCATCATTAGACTTAAATTCAAAATAATGCACGAATTATGAATACTATTGCTTGCTAGAATTAATTTCCGTTTTCTTAAATTTTGAAAATTCTTTGCTCTGATCTATAATGATTAACTATTTCATCTATTTTGGAAATTAACTGAAATATCTTACTACTTTTCCGTCATTGAAGGTCCTCGCTTATACCGTATATGGGAATCCGCCATCATGTGTATTAACAGTCGCTAGCTATCATCTAATAGTTGACTGAAAGGGCACGAGGTGGAGACACGGTAATTGGGAATTGATGTGCATACTGCATGTAGATTTGTAACGCTGTTGAATCCACTTCATCGAAACGTGGTTATTATACAGGACAACATCCCTCTAAAATGCTGCGCCATAACATTTCGTGGGACCACAAGCGACGGGCGAGATGTCCGGAAAATAAATCGGAACGGAGACCATAAAAAGAGGATGTGAACAAAACAGAAGTGATGCAGAATTCGCAACGAAACTCTAATCTATTCACGGAACGGACACGTATGAGTCACTCGAACCAAACTAGAGGAGGATTGGAAATTTATATCGCGCATTTGTCACCTTCATCGAGGACTTTCAAGATGGAAGAAAATCGGAAATTTAATTTTGAAATAATTTAGAAACATCAGTCCCTGAATGCGAAATGCTTAAAAGCTCCGAAAACATATAAATGAGCAATATATTTATTATTTAAATTTTATTAAAATACGAAATTGATTTTGTGTTAGTGTAAAATTCGTAATTATTTCTGCCACTATTAGTAGATCATACCACATGATGTGTATTATAAGTGTTTCGAAAATCACAAAATTATACCGATTTATTAACATGTGAGCGTGATCGATTCTTTATCCTTAACTCTACAGTTTGACCGTTTGATCGAATAATGTAATGTAAATAAATTAATAATTGAATATTACTTGAAAAATCTGATGCATTCCATGTAATTCAAATAGGAGGCAGTAGGAATTTAAACAGCTTTGCAATGTTGTGGACGAATCGGTCGTTTATTCAAACAGTGATGATTAAAACGGTGAATATTATGCAGCTAAAGAATAATTAATGAACGCAGAAACAACAACACACCATGATTAAACCGCTTTCCACTTCACTTGGCACCAATAAAAGTATTTCAAATCAACCAGATTCAATTATCCCAATGAAATGGGACAAGCTCGAAAAAATCAAATCTCCATTTCTTCAAAAATTCAGTGAAAAACTAGATTTTCTTGGCCCCATAACTATGATATATATGAATACAAGGGTAGTTGAGAAAGTAATGCCCCACATTTTTTTTTCTCAAAATTTATTTATTCGACGAAAATGAAATTCACACATAATATGAAAGAATGATGTTTTATCTGTTCGATCTATTTTGCCCTATATTCTCCTTCAAGTTCTATTGCCTTCCTCCAGCGATTCACTAGGGCATGTATGCCCTGTCGGTACCAGTCCTCGCTCTGGTTATGGACCCAGGTTTTAACTTTCAACCGCCTTCTGATCCACTTACCCTCCATACCTAACTGTACTCCTATCGACTGCAGATGTTCCATAGACTTTGCACAAACGTTTTTGGCTAGTACAGAACATCTATAATCTAGCTACACAATACACTATCTCAATACATATATTTTCTTGTTACAAGTTGCCCTTTCACGGGTCGATATACTTATTTTAAGAGTCACTAGCTAAAATTTGGATATTCTTTTCCGTTCTTTTTTCTAGCATAGAAATTCAATTACTGCACGTTTTCTGTGACGTGCTTCACTTTCAGATTTCACTTAAAAAAGCTTCCTACAGCTATGCTATTTGTAGTAGAAAACTGAAACTATGCACATACACGCAAAAAGTGTTAGAGATTTCGAATTTACAATTTTGAGCATTGGTTTAAGCTGGGAAAAAGTATAGGGCATTACTTTTTACCCTCTTATAGTATATGAATATGCCGTCGGAATCGTTATTTACTTATGGAAGAAAACTTTTCTATTGATAATTCACTTTGGCCGAGACCCGTTCCCTTTCACTGCATTAAGAATACTAAGATTCCGGAGAATGGATGTTGACATTCATTCTTTTCTATCTCCTCTCGATCAAATTGTAGTTATAAATTTCCCTTCAAGTCATCTTGAGTTTTATCGATAGCATAGCATGTACACGCAAATACTTGAATGGGCAGCCATTTCTTTCCTCTCTAAAGAACGTCGAAGGAAAAGAATGGGCAATGCTGGGGACGAGGAAGAAAGAGTTTCAGATGAGATTTTATTCCGATCAATGCGGGAGGAGAAGAAAAAGGTTCCATTCAAGGTTCTCGTTTCCTTCTATTCTTGAATTCAAGGGAAGAAGTGAAACTGAAGATTGGATGAAGTGTAAGAGGATGTCAGGTAGATCTCGTTTCGAATGAATGAAAGAGTTTTAATGATCAGATTTGACTTTAGAACTTGATGAAGATGAAAAACGAGTTACGAATGAATTTTTTCTTTTGATTTCGATCGAATTATACTATTTCTTTCAGTAATTATCTCAGTTGTAATTTATTTACATATTTAGGAGCTTTTATGAATTCAATTCCAACAATTTCATGTGGTTCGCAATTAAGGCCGTAATTTAATTAATTTAATACAGCATTTATTATGGGAGGTGATAACAGTACATTTGGCGTAGAATACATATATTCGTGTAGTGTAGAACCAAGAATAAATGTATCTACTTACACACGCTATTAAACGTCTACCGATAGGTATGAAGCGACATTACAGTATGGTATGTTTATTCATGTATAAATCCATGAATTGACTAGATAAATACTATTTGTGAATCAAAGGCAATAATTTAAAGCAAGGGAATATAAAAGAAATCTCGAACCTAATATAACCAGTAGGATCGTGATGATGGTAGATTAATCAACAAAAATCGTAGTTCAGACGTTGTTCAATGACATGCAGTACATTTCCCGAAATATCCTTAAATACTCATGGGGCGATAAAACAATCTTCTTTACTCACAAGCTAGTTCTTTATTTGGCGAATGAAATGCAACCTCTTCCAAAAAGCGAGCAATAGTTTATGCCTTTAACTTATTTAAGTTACTTTTCTTTCTTTCAAGATGGTTTATGCCTTAACTGAGAAGTACTAATTCCAAATTCTAGAATTTATAAGAAACGGTGCAAATTGGTGTTTGTAGCGTGACGAAGTATTTGGTCACGGAGAAAGACAGCTCGTATCAAAGGGGAAATGTTTACAAGTGGAAATAAGAAGGTTCTTGATTGGAGAGCAGAGAGCACGAATTGTAAATTGGACTCCGATAGATTTCTCGGCCAAAGACAAAAAGGCGTCCGTAGTAATGATTAATTCCATAACCCGTTTCACACACTCATTTGCTATTGCTGTTTTCTTCCCTCAAAGCCGTCGTCCTCCGTTTCTATTCAAACACCGCATTTCACAGAATCCGCTCTTCTCGACTACGTTTGAGTAAATGCATCTTGACTTGCTTGAGAATAACTGTTTTATTGCCGTAAAATGTACTTCGAAATATTTAAAATTGAAAACTAATAGCAAAACTGGGACACAAGTTATTTAAACCGGATTTAAAACTTAGTGTTGGCCATTGTTATGAGATTCGAGTTATTTATTCTTAACATTTCTAAATCCCTAGATCTCTTTTGATTTGTTAATTTTAATCGGCACAAAATAGGCCGGAAGTATACTTCTCAATCGGGACGGAACCGGTGAAAACGAGACAAATGGTGGACCCTACTTCAGTGTATTTCAGCTAATATATATTTATATCTGAATTCCATTTGGAGGTCTTAAACCAAAAGATATCTGTGCGTTGAGTTGGACGAATATGAAGCTGAGAGTCGCATGCAATTCCTTTTATTCCAGGCCAGAATTCATTCCTCCGATTAAATTTAGGCGATTCTACCATTACAATTAAACTAAGCATTCTTTCCAATCATTATTTTCTCCTTTTTATGTGTGTTTTGTAATTTGGCATTCATTTATCCCTTTGACGATTTGTTCGTGCAATCTTCTTGATATCCGAACGTTTCTTTGTCCTTCAAAGCTCTCTCTTAACTTAACGAAGCCATTTCATGAATAAAATTGAATTGAATTCAAATTGAATAAAAATGAATAAAGTTGAAGTCAAGAATATATTCTTCGTTCAAGGATGAAAGGTCATCTGTACCAGTGAAAGTCTGCAAATAATTATTACCTCGCATTCCTTTTTTCCTCGGCTAACTAATTCACCTTGAAGCATATTAAATTGGTAGTCAAACTAAAGGCTCTCCTCCCACACAAGTTGCAAATTTTTTCGGAATCTTTTTTATTACCGTTTATAGTTTGATTCTCCCGATTCCAGACGCCCATTCACTTCCATTTTCGCAGGGACGCTGATCTTTTCAATTACCTTTCCTCTCACTTTTTGATTCGTCAATTTCCCTCTCTCTTCTTTTGAGTAATTGCGAGTAAGTGTTCTCTCATCGATGACGTAATAACGACCGGAAAATACTTTTCTTTGAGTGAAACCGACCTAAAAACGTTTAACACGTCCGAGTGTTCTTATTCGGAATCCAATTATTATATTTTACGAGGTAATGAAATTCGGCGAAGACCTCTTTCCTTGGAGTGCTTTTTGTATCTTCTCTGAAGAATTCCCACGAGGTTTCAAATGTCAAAGTTGGATTTGCTTCTCCCGTCGTAATTCTATAAACGTTTTAGCCAGAAATTTAAGTAGAAGAATCGGACATGGAACGTGATCATTTTAAGGTTTATCTCTCATGTTTAAATCACCATTAGCAAGAAAAATATCACCTTTCGACAAATTTCTCACGAATTATCAATAAATCGTGACTTATCAACAATCCTAGTGCTTCGTACTTCAGTTCTGTCCGTCCCCACCTTTTCACCGAAAACAACTTATTTTATTCTAATTCAATTACATCTGCAACATTTCACAGGCATGGGCCAACACCCTTGATCTTTTAGGAGTAACATATATTCTTCTTTGTAGATCTGGGTTCGAGTACCATTAATGTCGCTAATTTTCTCTTCTTCTCATCCTTGGATTTTAAGGCGCTCTATTCTGTTTGCAAAGTTCAACTCCTTTTCCTTTTCCTGGTTTGTTTCCTTTGGAGGAATTCCCCATAAAACCGCTTTGTGAGTCGACTGCTTCTACAACAGACTCTGGCGGTGCCAGTACGTGGCACATGCCATGGGAAGCATTCCCTTAACAGCGTTCGATACGTATCGACCATTTCGCCTTCATTTATAAGTATACAACTATAAGTTCATAGAGAATAATAAAAAAACATTTTAATATGTTACACATCATACCACGAAGATAAGTTCCGTTAATCTAATACTCTCTAAATAAGTACCACTTTTTCAGGATAGGCTTTTATCTTTCCATTAGATAATTCTTTAGAGGTCCAAGGGTGAAGAACCTGCACTCATTTCCGGTTGTGGTGTCTTTTTTACTTCTCCAAACAACCTCAGCGACTTGTTATCGTTATCTTTCTCGGTTTCGTATATGACATATACAGTACAGTATTCAATACTTTCATAATAATTTATTCAAACTAACATAATAATTTATTCAAACATACATTTAAACAAACATTTCTGTAAATATTTTCAATTCGTACAGTAAATGAATTTAAAAAAATGTTCTGTTGTGATAATTGAGCGATTAACCTCCTTAACTAACAACGATTCCAATGTCGAGATATTAAAACATGGGCAACCTCAGTGAGACTTGATTGAGCAGTCCTCTGATTTCAAAAGATTCAACACGCAATCTTTAGAAGTAAATAGTCTCATTCTGGTTTTAAATTTAGATTTAGAAACAAGAACTCGAAACTAAAGAATTTCCATGGAAAGAGATTATGTAAAAATAGCCGCCAAATATAATTTTCCTCTTTAGAATGATTTATATGTCAAAATACACAATAAAAGGAAAGATAAAATAAATTCCGAATGTATCACCCTTCGATGTCAGACTAAAAGGAGATCAACATTGGAGTTGGAAATAGAGGCATAGGAGGGAATAAGGAGGCATAAGGCGAGAGAATTGCACGCCAAATAGATTATGCGAAGAATTGATAGAGTTGAGGAGAAAAGAAAGGAGAATATTCAAAAGGAATTTTCTTCTTCGGAAATTAAGGCGAACAGCGCGAAATTCCTCTCATGAATTAAAGATTGAGAAATTCATTTGGGCAAAATTCGAGTGATTTCTGTGATAACGGAATCAAAATATCACTTTATTAGAGTAGATTTGCCATAGAAACATGTCATTGGAAATTCAGAAAATATTATTCTCGAAAAGAGCTCAAAAATTATAATATCTATATATGCAAAGAAGTTGAAAATAAGTTGTAAAATGGTAATACATTTCAGAGCACGGAAAAGTAGAAAAGTTTGCGTGACGGAAAGAAGTTTCTGGATGATTGGAAACCGATGACAGAAATCAAAACTACGGCCAGTGAGAAAGTGGATTGTCAACACAACAAACCCAAATCGAACAAGAAGTGTGTGGTAGGCAAAGATTTAAACTCCAACGACCGTAGAAACAATGAAGACAAAACTCTGTCGTAGAATAAAAACCAATAGTATATTAAACAGCTAGGCTGTCATCAAGCACAACTGTGATACAGATGAATGCTGGTTTATTTAAGTTATTTTCATCTTAACTACGCTCTTCTTGTCAGATTTGGGTTGGGTTTGTTCTGTTGACACATCGCATCAAAGAATAGAACTTAAACGGGAAATGCTTTGGGGAATAATGATTAAGACAACGGACATTGACAGTGTAGCCACCAAGTTAAGAATGTTTTTATACTGCAAAGAACGGAATATAAATTTCAGGTACAAACATAGTTTCCAAATAATTGCGACATCTACCTGTGTAAACAATTTTTTAAGTTTTGCTGGTTTCCTTCAATATATTGGGCAAATTAGTCGGTAAATTCAAGCTGAATCGAATTTTTCCGGATTTCCACAATTCAGACGGTCATTGTGGAGAAATTCTTCCGTGAAAAGCGGACATGATGATGAAAAAACGCGTTGATTTTCGAGATAACAAGTTTTTGGGAGTAAGAATACAGAAATAGCTTCAAAAGAAGAAAAGGAAACGAGATGAGAAATGGTTTGAGATTTCGGAGATAAATCCTTTGAGAATATTTCACGAAAGAAGATATACGCGGGAATAGATTTCATAACCGAAAAAGTATGCGAAATAAAGTGGATGGACGAAGGCGTAGATTGTGGAGATTTGGGAGCGAATGGATAGGAAAGGCGGAGTCTAATTTAATCATTTACAGTGGGGGAGTGAGGCGGAGGGGTGATGAGAAGGGACACAGGAAAAGGCGGAATTAAGAAAGGGTGTGAGAAAAGAATGGGGAGACTCCGAAGGGAACAAAAGACTGGGTTGAAAATAAGAAAATGGAGTGAAAGGAGGATGGGATTAAAGAGAGAAGTAGCGAATGAAAGGAGATACGATGAGGAGGTGCTCGTGGGCAAAGGAAGGCGGTTTTCTTAAGGAGCCACGTATGGCAAAAGTCTCGAAGAATTCTTTTCACTTCCAGCTATGACGTCAACGAGTTGAAGTCCTTTTAGAGTGAAAGAAATGCTTCGCCTATATTCGGAAGCTCGTTTATGTTTTTCTTAACTTTCCGCCGTATAAACTTATTGCTAAATTAAATTGAGAATAGCGTTTGTTCTTTACCATAACTTGTGTTGTGAATTGTTTCCACAGCTGTCAGCCAACGAGGCATTCTAAGAAATAAGTGCAATTTTCAATGGCCGATCCAACCTTGCTTTTAAGTTCCCCCATTCCCTAAGTTATGGTTCGATTTCATCGGCCGTTTTTTAATCACATTAAGTAAATAAATTCAACGCACAATTCAATGGAGGATCAAAAATACTGAAACGCGTGGCATTTCGTATTTCAGTAATTATCAATACAAAATTAAACGAATTTCTCAGATATGGATAATTAAGGACTAAATAAAGGAATTATAAATTATAGCATATCGGTAAGCAATGCTCCAAACGTATCCCTCAGTGAATTTCAACCGAGTGAGAATTTACTGGGTATTTCTTTTGAGAAACTAGTAATGTTTTACTTCCGAGCTAACTAATGAATACAGATCCCCGAATTCATGGTGAGACAGCTACAGGGCAAGAATAAGCTCAAATTCCATTCTTTTTCCTTCAATCGAGTATTTTTGTTTTTACTCTTTGGAGTGAATTCAGATCACTTCCTACACCATTCTATTCACGGGCAAAGTAAGATATTTACAATTCAAATCAATTGACTGAAAAAGAATATATCAGCCACAGATTTCAAATTTAATCAAAGAATTATAAAGATGTAGAGATTTGATATTCTCCTGGTGGATAGTTTGTGTGAAACGTTGGCGAAATATCCTGAACTTACCTGGGTGTTAACCCGAGAATAATTCACACAATTAAAAAGATACTTTCATTACCGAGGAATCCTTACAAAAATGCAATATTTCTTCCCGCGAATTTGAAAGTTGAGATGATTTGGTGGGTGAATGAACGGATAGGCCAAAATGACATGGCAAACGCAGACGACTTCGGGGCAATTGACAAAATAGAATTTTTCCTTCGAAACTTCAGCTCTTTCAACCTACGCGGCTTTTCGAAGAAAGCTAACGAAATACCCTCCGCATTTCCAAATTCCCAGAGATTGCCAAGGAAATTCCCTGATTTTCAACGGAGAAAGAAATGCGAGACTTCGGAAACTCAAAAGCGAAACTGAATTTGCGGAAGGGAAATGACGATGGAAATCGGCTGCAGGAAATCAAAGATATAAAGAGGCCGAGATAAAGTGGAAATGAAAAATTTGGAAATGAATAATTAATGAATTTAATTAGGGTATTGGCGATTAGCTACTTTAAGTTGTAGCTCATAAAGATAATCTATAGCTTTTCAGTATTACTACGGGCAATCTAAATTACTTTGAGTTAGCTTTTCATCCGCAATAACCCCTCATTAGAAAGTTATAACGAATGTGTAATTTCAAACAGGTTCGTTGAGTAAAATTTTTTTATCGAGCTAAGTCAACTTTATATTATTGTGGTCGAAACCTTTTATGTGTCTATCTTATATTATGAATATCTTCTTAATTTCATTCTTTAAAGAATATCTTTGATAATATTGAGAGTACTTCGAGGCACGCCTAGCAATTTGCACAATTATCCTTGGAAACGGAGTTTATCGTTCACGTTATTATTATGTGATCTCAACCTTTACTTAAATATGAGTGATATTGTCAGAGGTGTAAGTTTGTGCATGTACGAGGCTTGTTGAAACGTTATTTTTATTCATGGAGTAAGCTTTATCGCCACAACGATGACGAAATGCAAAATAATGAGTACAATTGCTATGTTAATCAACTATCTATACTATAGATAATTCATTTGACAATATTTCTCTTGCAAATGTTAAATTAAGTCGGTGGCAAAATTATAGAACTTTTAGGTATGTCAGTAACAGTTAAATAATATAGAATTTAACGGATAAAGAATAATAAGAACTACGTGACAAGGATGGTTGACTTCGTTTACAAAGGAAGGAGAAAAAGATGGGAAATAAAGGGAAAAGTGTGGCATGGAGAGAGGAAGTGAGGAAAGATAAAAAAGGCGGACAAGAAAGGGCCGGTTTAGAGGACAAAAGTCTCGGCACATCGAAAGGAAGTAGTTAGAGTCATGCAGTGCGAATGACTGGACGACAAAAAGCTGCGGAAATCGTCGTTTCGGAGGCGTCGGAAAAGAGAAACGGAAATCATTCCACAGGAAATTGGAAGAAGGAAAGGAGGCAGGGAAGGAAGGGACGAAGGGAAGTAGAAAAGAAAAGGAAGAGCCTTTGGAAGGAAAGTGCACTTTATTGCTAAATTAGGGTGAAGGAAGAAGGAGTAACGATAGAGAACGTGAGAAAGGAGAACTGAAGGAAATGCAACTATATTAATGTATATGTAGCCGTAAAATTAAAGGGTTTTGGGGCGATAAAGGAAAGCTTGCCAAAAGAAACTCTGTAATATCGATCGACGAAGCAGAGAGGGGACTGCCAGTTACACTGTGCAGAATCACTGCCAATCGATAACTGAAGCCAAGACAACTCTGTTGAAAATACTCTTTGCATGAAACGCTCAAGGTAACTCTTTTCCTTGCGCTATTCCTATTTTTCAGTTACATATACATACAAATACCTAGGAACACTTAAACATAAAGAAACGCTTGCTAGATTCAGGGACTCGCAAGTCACTTATTTATTGTTCGAAACATCTTTCTTTATGGATGTCGTATACCTTCGGGAACAACCTTGAAAGAATTTACTCCCGTAATTTTTGAGATGTAACAAGTCCTTTCTTCTGTTCTAAAACCTTCTATTTAACTTCGATTTTTGTTTGTTCCGTGTTATATAATTTTCGATAGGTAAAATATGTTTCGATAACTTCAAATGTGCAGTAATGACAAACAATCAGGCGCTTATTCCATAAACAAACAGTATCCATTCGTCACCGATATGCCCAGGGGCGTGTCCATAATAGCGCCAATGATATGCAGGAGCTTTGTAAGCGGTCAGTCATAATGAATTGAATCCGTTATCGATTACACATTATAGGTTTTTTTATCGTGTGCTATTGATCACAAAAGGCGCAAAATTTCAAGAAAATAACAAACTGATAATGCTGGTTCGTGACTACCGTAAATTAGCTCCTCCCGAGATTAATTGATCACTTCTTTTGCTTTAACTTGTGACGTGAATTTATAAGAATCACCAGAACAAAGAAAGTTGTGAAATTTCCCGGCCAATGCACACCGACCAAAGTTGTACCTCCGACCACATAATCATTAATCATTAAACAAATGAATGAACAAATAATTATTAATGTATACCCAATGAATTTAATCGTATTTAAATTATATAGGGACTTGACAAACATCACAGAAAATGTAGAGAATGTTAAAGACTTAAAAAAATATTAAAATTAGTGAACAAGTACTTTCATATCAAAGAAAATTAAAAGTCGGCGTAAAATAACTATAATTCAAATATTCAAACTGCAGAATTAGCATTAGTATATTAACAAGGCTAAAGGATAGGAAGGTAACTTAGTAGATTGTAAAACCTACGAAAATCCCAAAGGAATATCCTGCCAGTCTTGCTCATAAAGCATTCCCTTAACAGTGTGAGTTAGACGCGTAGTTCAGTGGTTAGAATACCTGCCCGGAAAGTGGGAGACCTGGGTTCGAGTCCCAGTCGTGTCGCTATTTTTCACACTTGTTATTTCATTAGTATATTATTGCTAAATAAACCGTTTGCATTCTCCTTTCTGGATCCAGTTACTTTCAAGTGACCGTGCTCTGGACATTTTACATACGGAACTGATGGAGCAAACTATCTCTTATAATTGATGTTGAAGGTCGGTTGGTCAATCGGAAATGCAATTCCGTTGAAATAATGCCGTAGCTGTGAGCCAAAAGGGATGATCCCTCTTAATTAACAGAAAAGGAGACTTAAAAGGAGTCACCTCGAAATTGCTTTTCTAAAAATGATCAGAGAATGAATAAGGGATAGATCACAAGCACTTTTCGCGGAGAACTTTCTCATTTTGTGAGGAGGAATGTTCAGAAATGATTATAAAAAAGGCGTAAAACCCCATGCGGAGTAACTGTTACTGAGAGCAGCGACTTTTCTTCAAAAACTATCATATGGCAGTTTACCATAACTCTCTATGCTCATACTAAGTAAATCCCACTCGATACATTGCTTTAGAGTACGGTTTTTATACCAACTCTAAGCTTAAAAATTTATTCGAAACGTTTCATGAGGATAAATACGTAACTTCATAATTCATGAGACGATGATCTCATGCAATTCAGCACATACTCGAGTTTTACACTTTCATACTTAAAATACTGTCATAAATTAGAACTGAATCGTCAGTGTAATAATAGTAATTAATTACACATTTGATCCGTTATAGATAATGGTTACTATTATTATATTAAGGAATAATAAATTCGGAAATAATTTTTGAGGTTCTCTATTGCTCATTCTAATCTATTTACCATCTACTCCACGTAGCTCATTCTGCTATTAATGGAATGAACTTAAGAAGTTAAAATAATATATCGCTGAGAATGATAAATGTAGGAACAATTATAGGACTTTATTAAATAAACAGCATAACTTGGACCGAAAGGAAACAGCGTAATTATTACGTATTTATGTCATTGCGAGTTGATTGTATGGTTTTTCTATCTGTCATTCGCTATTTTTTTTCTCTCGGAAATTCTATTTCATTTAGCTTACCAAATCATTTCTCATTCAGCTTTCAATATTTTACGGCAATATATTTCGTGTTTTTCATTTTTATAATCGTCTCTATAACTTTATAAATTTTTTATATCGTCTCAAACTTTATAATCGTCTCCATTTAAAGGGAAAGGCTATTCCATTTCTTGGAATCCATATTTTCTCGCGCATTATTTCCGATACAATGCTTTGAAATTCTTTGATCCGAAATAGTGGGCCCTCTATCCCCATTCACCTTTATATGGTGAACACCAATGCCGCTGTATTCCAGGTGTAGCTGCTCCTTCGAAAATCCACGTTGCATATTCGATCTAATTTTACAGCTCCACTGATTTTAAAGTTGTTTACACCTCCTATTAAATAAGGATGCGTAGTCAAATCCAACTGCTAAGAGATGCAGAGAAGGTAGCTTTAGAGATGGGAGACGCCCATATTATCGACAATGTGCTAAGCGAGTTATCGCCATTTGTCATAAAAGATGAAATAAAAATTAATTTTCTTTCCCCATTCACGGTTTGATATACTTATTTTAAGAATCACCAATTAAAAATGGATATATTGCTTCTTTGCTCTGGTTATAGACCCTGGTCTTCACTTACATTCCTTCTGATTCACTCACCCTCCATACCCAAGTGTAACCCTATCGAGTGTCGATTTTCCATAGACTTTGCACAAACGTTTTTGGATATTCAAAGCACGTTGCCGGTAAGTGTATCACGGTCAGACTCCATTTTGAAAGCTCCCTACGGCAATGCTGTCAGCAGGAGAATACACGAGTATTACGTAAGTATGCACGAAAAGAATTCGAACCTATACTTTCGAATTAGTTGTGTAGGTTTTGATTGGAAAAAAATATGCGAAATTACGTTTTGACCAAAACTTGTATTATCTTTTATCAATCTATAGTTTCAAAGGTTCAAGTCGCAACTATTTCTGGCCTAAAAGTAAATTGCAAGTTTCGTATACATATCTAATGGAGGAAAACTTGACGCGCCCTACCGTCAAACCAAGTTTCAATTTGGAAGCGGTCAAACTTGAATATAAATCGTATTCACGAATCACTTGGCGAGTTTTAATAACTTATAACTTTACCAGGTGAACAATAAGACGAAGACAAGATGGCGTCTAAATTGAGAATTTCTCTGATTCCTGCGCAAAAGAAGAAATTTTCCTTTTCCGTAGATTAATAGATAGCTGACGGTCTGAATCAGATGGAGTTTCGTCTCCGAAAGAAGAGTATAATTTATTTATCCTCTCGCAGTTCCACCAAGGAGGCATTTTCGAAGGAAACTCGACCGAAATGAACGTTGAAGGGCCCTCACTCCATAAAAAGGTTCCATTTCTCAAATCTTGGAATATTCCCACTTTGGTGGGGTGGACTCGATTTTACGAATGAAAAAACTGAATGCGTCCCCCACGTTTTTAATGGATTCGAGGTATCGCAGGAGGATGAAATTATAAAAGAACAGAAATAAAATAGAGCCATTCTTCGGAGTTATAATTTAGATTCCGAAGAGAACCCTCACGACATTAATGGCAGAGCGCCGAAATTCGCTCCTGATTTAATTATGAGCCAATTAATTAGTGGGGAGAAACCTGTTTTACGTTCCCAAATATCGAAATTTCAACGAGTTGGCGTTGGACATATAGAGGAATATGGGCTCATCGAAAAAGACAAACACTACGAAAGAGAAAGTGCCATGAAGATTTCACTCCAAACAATTTCCCCGAAATTCGTCATAGAGAGCCAATTATAATGTAATTGATTATTAAAAGTCTTAATCATTACTAATCTAAGTGGCTTTAACAGTGCCGCCGAAAGTTTGTGATTTCGGAGACCCTTATAATACTATGTCTATGATACATCGGATGTACTCTCCAATTTTGATGACATTTAGTAGGATGGTCTTAGAGTAAAGGGGGTGAATCGGAGCAGCGGGTGGTAAGGAACGATTTTCAAAAACTGCATCTAATTCCGAAATGGTAATGCTACGTCTGGCGGAGTTTTATACAATGGCTGTCTTATCCCGCTGACAGACTCGAGACTAGAATATTTTGGCAGCATCTCTTTCTCGATACACTGTCGTGTTCAGGCTCTCTACCAGAGAAAGAGGGGAAATTGTATTTTTATAAAACTTTGCATAGATTCAACAGATGGTGAGAATTTAACTATAGCTCAGATTTAATTTTTTTCTTTACTGAAAGTGAAATGAAAACCATAGGTCATTTGGTGTTGTCTAGAAAATCAGAATTCTCAGTCGGGCGTAAAGGACCAGCACTCGCAAATTTCAAAAGTTTTGCCTGAACACAAGTATCGTCAAAAGGATTCGACTACTAAATTCTTACAAATAATAATAAATAAAGCAATATTATTGTAAATTTATAATTTTATATCATAAAATCGCGGAAAATCTACTTATTTGTGCATCAATTTATTGGTCCCATTCAGTTTCTCAAGTAGTCCTATTCCCCCTCCAGTAATCGTTCGAATAGGACCGTCGAGTCACTTAAAAAAATCGTTACAGAACGGTTCACTTCAAAAGCAGCCAGGCTGCAAATTACTTTGAAAACTAAACAGGTATCGAGTCTTGCCTTGGTTATGATGAGAAATTTCTCACTCACACAGATTCACCCCCATTTATTTAAAACGCATTTCGAGAATGGCCTTCCTTTTGGATCCGAAGTAGATGACTGTAAGTGAAGTGAAAATATCCTATCGTATAAAGTAATTACACGCTTCTTCTCTACCGTTCACTACTTTCTACATACATACCCAGCAGGCGTGTGGCAGAAGGAACTTATTCGTAAATGCCCTCACACTGTTATCAGTCTCGTGGCTCAGATATATATCAGGAATAGTAGAGGTCCAATTACGCTGCCTTGAGGTACGCCTGAAGGGCCTTTGACTTTACCCTAATTACAGGCGTCAGAAACTTGTTGTTCCCTTTCGTAAAGGAAATCCTTTACGCAGTCATTTACTTCCTTATTGATACTTGATAATTTTAATTTGTAAATTAATTTGCAGTGAGGGACTCTATTTGATTTTCAAGGGGAAAACATTTTCACTTGGGAATTTCGGTTACTCAATTTGTAAAATCAACTTTCCCTTTCAATGTAATTGAATTATGGTGTGGATTGATCAAATTTTAATTTTATCATGGAATTCTAAGAAAATATATCATCGGGAAAAATTTTGGGTAACCGTACCAGAAAGCAAGGCGCAAAACGTGTGGAGGTTTAGAAATTTAAAAAGTGAAAGCAGAATATCTCCGAAACTTGATTAAGTTCGGACCGCAGCGTTGTACCTCCGGACAGAAATCGGTTGATTGCCATTGGGGGAAGAATTCTGGAATGTTCGTCCACGACTGAGAGAATCAACTGTTAGAAAACTCAAAAGTTTCCACTTTGCAATGATTTTTCAGCGATCTCTTCTCGGCCAAACTTTACCGTCAACTTAACGTATCCTCACTTCAATAGTAATAGATTGTAATTCTCATTCCCATACCTCGCTAATTGTAAATCAGAGGAAGTCATATATATTACATCACATAAAAAGCAAATGTCTGTCCGTCCGTCCGTCTGTCCGTCCCCATATTTATCTCAGAAACAGCTTGACTTAGAGATCTGAAACAAACTGCCTTGTGCTTCTACGATGCTGAAACCCACAGGGAAACCATTCTCATCTCTGTAAAGGCCCGGGTTTGAACCCAGGAATCCATAATACGTTTACATAAGAGATCAACGTAAATTACGTTTTCATGACTTGCAGACGTTGTTACTTTCACAAAATGAAATTAGAAACAATGGTCCTACGAAATTAAGACAAGTGTCACAACAAAGGAAAATAATCATAAAATCTTATTTTAGTCGTGAATCATTCATATAATTTCAAAATTGCGAAAACTTTGATAAAATAGACGTAAATTTCGTGAAAATATTTGGGAAATAAACAACCCATCATTTGACTCTTCCTGACTTGTAGACTATATTTCTTTTGCAAAATTAATTAGAAATAATGGCCCTTCAAAATCGAGATAAGTTTCAAAAGAAAGGAAAATGATTATAAATGCCTATTTTGTTCGTGAAATTTTGATAAAGATTTCAATTTGCGAGATATCAAACATACAGAAAATCTGTATAAGTTTGCAATAATAAGCAACTCATCCCCTTGGCGATCAATGAATTCAACCTCATGCCCATAAGAATACACGGTGATCTTAAGTGCGTATCGTATTATTGGACTAGATTTCCTTATGCAGGTTTATTATTTAAATAAGTTAAGCTCCGTCATGACTGACGGGCGAACTAATTTTAACATCAAATCAGAAAAGCACTTAATTTCACTTCTCATCCTTTATCCACGAACAAACTTATGTGTAACTTCATGGCATTGCACAAATACTTACAACGAACCCGACATCCCAATCGAGAAAATATCTTCCTAAAGCAGGGCCCTCCCGTACATTGTCAGTTATTCTTCTCTTCCGAAGATGGCAAAGTATTTGCCTGAATACGTATTGAGAACAATTTACAAGAAAGCGCGACCACTGAGAACCTCAGTCCCTGCTGGTTGGAATTTTTCAACTGTTAGTTTACTCGCAAACAACGACCTTTTTGGAGCTTTTCTCGAACTCTGATGTCTTCCAATAAGTTTGGTTTCCTTAAGAATATTTTACTTAACACCGAAATATTGCCGTATTTCAGCTGTTTACATGCAATATGATTTGATGCGTTACTCGCGTAAGTATTTCACGGAAATGAAATTACGATAACTTTATTTTATATAAAGTTTATTATCTTTTGAGCACATTAAAATGTCGTACCGTGAAGAAAGTGGAAATTCAGAATTCCAATTTGCGATGTTATTGAGTCCGTGTTTGGGTCGTCTTACGAACATTTCCTAATATAAATCGAATTCAGTGTACATATGTAGATATAACAAGGAGAACATTATCTTATGTCATCCAGAAATGGAGATCGATTTTCTTAACTGAATCTACAATAGTTTTAATTGCAAAGTTTGGATTTACTTTATAACCTGTTTTCTTTTAAATACAAATGTACTTCTTTGGAACTTGTGCATTTAAAAAATAGCTCGAACATCCCGGTTTTGATAAAAATGTTTCGAAACAATGGAAAATATTTCGAATTAACTTGTTTGTGTGAGAGGGAAAGGGCGTGAGGGTTCATTAGACAGGAGGACCACACCTTTCCCTCATCTCTTATTCATACGAATCTCTCTCAATCCGACCTTTACGGATCCTCTTGGCCATTCTTCTCTCGCACACATTTCTCAATGGAATCCTATGCGTTGGCTTTACTACGATTCAGCACATCCGTTTTTTGCTCCCTCTAACTTCAGAAACGAGGACGAATTCCGGAATCACCGAAGCAGTTTTATTTTCGAGAAGGGAAGTTTTATACACGGCTTTGGATTGAAGAGAGCGCGTGTGATGCATAATGTATTCTCTGGCTTGTTGGGAGCGGAAGGGGTCGATACGGAATTGGGCCATGATCGATGGCCAACGGCGAAAAGGAAAATAAATGAGCGGAGGACACAAAAGGAGGATTACTAAGACATACCGCGTCGGTTGGCTTGAATCCACAAGTAAACAGCTAGATAAATCCAAAGAAGAAGCACTTGATTCGATAAACCGATGCCGGTAGAATGGATCGCCCCGATTAAACCCTTAAGAGCAAAGGACAATCCATTTACATTACTCAGTAGCCTCTATGGCAGTGATAATATTAAACAAAAATGGAGATTAGAAGTATGACTAATGGAAGACTTAAATTATAGAGGGACCATAAAGAGATATTTGGAAGACTTGTTTTGACTCAGTTGATTTCTTCATATTTAACTCAATGAAAACAAAACCTGAATACCTTTTTAAACGTTTTGATTGAACTTGAATAAGTTAAATAGACTTGTTCAATTTGTACAATATTCTAATGTATCGTTTTTACAAGTGCTGCGGTTTCGCCCGTTGGCGTAAAAATGGGATGATTTGTCTCTAAATGAATTTTTGTTCGTATTAATCAGGGGAAGAATTCCATTTTGTAATTGTTACTTTAAATAATTCCCGTATTTATTTATTTCTCTAATCGCAACAAAAAGGCGCCAATAGACAAACAGCCATTTATTACCAGATAAATCAGACTATTTGGGGCTCGACCTTGGGAAGTTGATATTTGAGCGCTAGAACTTGAAAAAACATTAACTCTAATTGATGAATTAAGATTTCAAATACGTTGTTAAGAATTTTCGACTATAAAATGATTGTTACACATCGCATTCGAAACAAAATTTCTATGGAACCCAATCTATCTCGTAGTTAATTTTCAAGTCAAGTACTTGAAATGTCAAAGTTAGGCATGAAAGAAAATCTGAAGCTCTCTATTATTCCGTTTTCAAAGCTAAATCTTTTTATAAACCTGCTGATGTGGAACTTTTTGGCCCTCATCTTCAATATCAGGGCTCACCTTACGATCACTCTGACATCAAATCAGAAAAATGCTTTAACCGCGTTAACTAAGGAGTTCCCCTACGTTTGATCTCCATTTGCCGTCCGCCCTCTTAATCGCTGGGAAACAAAGCATCGGATCTCTTTTTCCACCTTTGCGAGCATTAAACAAACCACTAACAGTATCCTTGACCCTTACCACCTGACTCTCGCCTTAATCCTGTTTAAGGGACGGCCGTTAGTGGCCCCTCTCAGAAGGTGTATTGCGAAGAAAAGCCTTCTCTTGTTATCGGAATACATTAGAGAGGAGGCGGCGGTCATGCTCATGAAGAAATATATCCGAAAGTAGATGATAAAATTAAATAGGCGAAAGGACGCCTTAAAGGAGCCATTGGGAGGATAATGAAGATTGAAGCACGTAGGGAGGGCTTTGCAGCAGCCAAATGGACACTATCCAAATTAAAGCCCAGACGTGAGGCGAAATTTATAAGGACATGCTGTTAAACGTTCATACGATGGTATTTCACGATTGGAATAGGGAATAGAACAGACAGCTGTAGGAATAAACACAGTTTATACAAACCTATATGCATACATAACCATAACTTATCGTCTTTAAAGGATATATCAATGCTGAAGATTTTAGATTTCCGGCTAAATTATAATATATTCTAAAATTATTTTCTTTGATTTTTATTTTATTATATTATTATTTTAAAAAATAAGAAACACGTGAATTCTTCATACTTCAATACCGCGATTGAAATGCATGTTTCGAATGTAAAGGAGAAATTTGAATGAGAATGTAACTTTTAAAGAAAGGCATGGTATAACTAATATCAATAGATACTAAAAATGCGTATCAAAGTTAACTTATAAAATAATGAAAATAATTCGCATTATGGTTTTCAAAACTTTCCCTTAGCGCTAAACCTAAGCATTATTAATTTGTTGAGGATTGGAAAAGATCTAGTGATTTATTTGTTAAGGATTATTCCACAAAAACGCTTCCTTTAATTCTTCCATTATTACCATCACGAAAGCGTTTAAGCTGCACTTACTTTTTGCTCAGATTTTATTCATGCAATGAATGACGAATGAATCAAGTGATCTCGCTATGTAACTCATGCTATACTGAAAACTGAAACTGAAGACTTGCAACGAATCCTTATCTCTGAAAATATTGGTTGTGCCGCTTGTGAGAAAGTATCTATAGCGGCCACCCGGGAACTCTTCTAAATCAGCAGCATTAAATGTGACAAAGTTAAAATCGATCCACGCCTTTCTACTCTTTAACTATTTAGTTAATGTTTGGGTGTTTATCAAAACGCATATCCACATGTTATATAAAATCATTCTATTGATGTTCTGAAACGTGACCTTCGAATTTTGTTGACGAAAAAACTGTTGAAGATTTGATATTTTGTGGAAACCCAGACGGAGGGAGAAGAATGGAACGCATAAAACGTACACCTTCATGATGATATCCGTCCTCCATAAGTATATGTCGTGTCATTAGAATTAGCAAATTCCAATGCGTTACTACATTTTGTTAATCTAAGAAACACTTTTTGAGCAAATACCTCACTCGGTAATTTAATTAGAAGCAAATTATTTCTTGAAGTTATGAAAGCAGCTTTCTGCAGGAAGCCCTGACAGCGAGTTTAGAACTTTTCCGCCAGAATTTCCTAAGAAATGCTCATTAAGGTAAGCGTGGAAACCTTTCACGTTATCGTAAAATGTTTGGGCGGAGAAAATAAGATTCTGAACTCAAGCTTAAGAGCATTCAGCTTAATTCAAGATTAAAATATTTTGTTTGCGGAGTAAATTGCTGTAAAATCTTTGAAGAAAATCTTTCTTTGAAAGAAACCTTTCTCTTGTACATATTTCTTGGCGAATTTTTCTCCTCGCGATGTAATTGATCAAGTTCGTGTGAAACTCCGATACGCTGTGTTTTTCTATGAATATTATAAATCGTGTATTAATCGACAACTTTCGCCATGATTTGTTGCGCTATTTCATAGACCGAAGTAAAAATTGTTTATTTATTATTAGTGACGCGATATACTTTGCGTCGAATGAAACGGAAAAAAACCCTAATGAAGGAAAAGATTAACTCTATGAAAATGACTTCCCACGGTGCGACCTGAGAGCGAGGCATTAGAGAAAAGAGTGACAATAAATATTAATGACGCCTCCGAAGCGAAAACAAAGGAACGCACCAGAAAGATATCTCCTGAAAGCAAGACTGGTCTCGGAGGAAGAGAATTAATGAGGGAGCGGAAATAAAAGTTCTGTTGGAATTCTCTAACGCACAACATGGCGATATAATCTATTTCTATCTAATATTCCCCGAAAGAGGAGTTGACAAAACGGGAGCTCTATGGGCGTACAGCAGTGAAAGAGTGGTGCATTTTATCAGGTGAAAGTTCTTTTTCCAGCTCATTATCCACTCTAAAATAATGTTTTATTAAGTATACCTCGAAAGAAAATTGACTAATGATTTCTCTTAACGTGAATGTATTCTCCGGAAATTTTATTCTTATATTTTTATTTTTGTCTTGAGACTGGTTGTGATACCAGCAGTAACGTCGGGAATTTATAGAAGTAACGTCGGTAACTCCGCAAGGGAATGTAATTACTTTTTACTTACTTTTTCTCATATATGTCAACGATCTGCTTTTGAGCATCAAATCAAATATTCGTTTGTTTGCAGATGACTGCATATCATACAGAAGAATTTGGAACAACGGAGATAGGGGAGTACTACAGCAATATTTAATTTCGTTAGAAGAATGTGTAAGAAAGAACAGAGTGAGAATTAACGCAAGAATAGGTTCATCACCTTTTAAAAAAAGAAATCGCCGTATTCCCATAATTATCGTCTTAACGGTGAATTATAAAAACTTCCGATCGCTGCAAGTACTTAGGAGTCACATTTGATAAGAAAAACACATCAATTTAATTGTAGCGAAGGCGTATAAAATGTTACACTACGAGACGAGGAACTTGAAGGAGAGTAGCAGGAAAGTAAAAGAAAAGGGATACATATCACTAGTGAAACCAATTCTTGAGTATGCGACGACCGTGTGGGATCCGTATCAATGTTGTCGAATAAAAAAATAGAAAAAGTCCAAAAAAAAACGGCGCAATACGTATAACAGAAATGTTAAGGACACTTGGATTGGATAAATTAGAAAAAAGAAGAAAAATAAATCGGCTAGGTTGTATTTACAATATTGTTTCAAGTAATGAAGGGTGGGAAGCTTTTAAGAATTCGATCGAGAAACCGCAATTCCTCGGGTAAGATAGTCTTGGATTTAAATTTAAGCCTCGACGGCCAAGAAGGGTATGGCGAAGTATTCTTTTTCTCGATAGCGGTATTGCTGAATGGAATATGTTTCCTGGATCACTATTAAAACCCTAACCTTAAAATGTAAAAACTTTCAAAAATAAATGTTTCAATGTACTGTAGTATTAAGGGCATTCTAGGGGTACATCTATGTAGTAATTTAGGGACTTCTGGAGGAAGTAGGGGATTGCCTGGCGATGTACGGCGGGGTTTTACCCCGGGACCGCTACGGTAGCCGAGAAGTATGTAGGTATAAAACTGCCACACGGCTTATAGCCTAACCTAATTGTGACGATTAAACTAGTAAGTCTCTGTTTTAATCTAACCCTTCGTCGTATGAAATTTAAGAGAGATTCCTTGAAAAAAATTACAGGGAAGAAATAATTTTTTAAGTTTAAAAAACTAAGTTTACACTTATCAGTAAAACGCCCTCAAAAGGGTGTTTGCGAAACCTACTGAGAGGTAACCAAGTTTTTAGGAAAGTACCTATGACAGGCTAACAAAATTACGCAGACATTTTATTACATAGACAAAATAACCAAAAGTAATTCTTTGTAAAAATGAATATAAAATACAGGTACATAATTCGGTTCCAATAAAGGTTGAGATAGAAATTAAAATACTAAATGTGAAGATGAAATGACTGAAAAGAATGAGATGTAAAGAATGAGTGTAGCCGAAACGAGTTCTGAGGAATACTTGATCCTTTTCTATTGCGTTGATCCGCTTACACAGCGAAAGATAAGAGAAGATAAACAAAAGGTGAGCAGACGGAGAAATTGGTGCAGAGGCAATTGTGTGAGGTGCGTTGGATAGAGGGCGATGAGGATGAAACGAAAGGACCGAAAACGTAGAATTGGGAATCGGTTCGAAAAGCGCCCATGACATGGACGTTAAGGAAAGGAAAATACAGCAGCCGCTCTTTTAAAGTCAAAGGGAAGAAAAATTCCAACCAATGAGGGATCATCGCTGGACTCAAAATCAACACTAACGGAATGTTTAAGTAGTTTAGGTCACTTTAGGAAATGACCGAATGACGTTTGCCAAAATATGGAATTAATGGGACAAACCAAAACATTTACAAGTCGAAAACCAGAGGAAATGTTTCAACTAATTTTAAATAGTTTAATTTTAACAAATATAACTTTAAAAGTACAATTCATCATCATCAGTCATTTTCAATCCAACGTAAAGAATAAAGACTGTTAAATCTGATATCTAGAGCACAATATTTTCAGTTGCCATTTTCAATCTGACGTCGGATGTAGGTCTCCCCAAGCGCTTCCCAATTCTCTCTATTCAGAGCCTCTCGTTGCCATGTTACCCCTAAATGCTGAATGACGTCTCTGTTCCATCGGTCCCTTGGTCTTCTTCTTGGTCTCTTCACGTCTCTTGGTATCCAGTTCAGCACTGCTGATGTCCATCAGTTGTCGTTTCTCCTTGCAACATGGCCTGCCCACATCCATTTCAGTGATCTTACCTTATCTACGATGTCTGTCACTCCTGTCGTCTCACTCACCCAGGTTTTGCGTTTCCTGTCTCTTCTTGTGATTCCAAGCATGCATCGTTCCATACTTCTTTGTGTAGTCTGAAGTCGCTGGGTTATTCCATATGTCAAAACTGGTAGAATGCATTGGTTGGAGACCTTTCTCTTCAAGACATTGGCATTTTTGAATTTAGAATATGGGCGTTCCTTCCGAAAGCACTCCATCCTAGTTTTATTCTTCTGTTCACTTCGTTCAACCCGCTTTTCTATCCGCTGTCCTCGGTTATGTGTATTCCGAGAAGACATCCAGTGGCATTTAATTAATTTCTATCGGACCTGCAAAAGAATTTCACTTGTTTTTGTTAAGTTCGTCTCGAGTCTAATCTTTAGTCCCGCTGGTTGGTAATCCTTAAAATACAATTTCTGTCGATGATGGTTCGAGTCTCAGCTAATCGGATGTGAAGAAAAGTTTGCCTGTGTTTGTCAATGGTAATAATTATAAAAATGGATGTAATTGGGGTCTTGCTTTTTCCATTAAAGAAGAAATTTCCTACAAATTTTAACAGACCATTAATTTATAAAAGTAATCTCTCAAGTTTTCCTTCGGAGAAAACATTTGGGACCCGCTTAAACAGCCTGACATTCATTAGAAGTTCTTGATTGCTCTGTTCGAGGAACAAAAATTTGGAGGAGAAATTTCGTCTCCTTTTTGCTCAAACACCGGTCTGCAAACTCCCGCATTGCCCTATTTTCAGCAAATTCATTGGCCTCTTTATATGGGTCACGATTTATCAGGAACACCTTTTACCATTCTTTCTCCATTATCGTAAGAAGAATTTAGTCGAAAATTTCCTTCTCGTATGAAATTCTCACCTCCTCGATTTTAATTTTCAATATAAAATAAGGCTGCGCATACGATAATGTTGTGTAAATATGTAATGATGTAATGGTCAGTGTTCTTTTTTCAAATTTCTAACAAAATAGCTCTATCTAAAAAATCATCCAAATTAATAAAATATAGATTCTGATATTCAGATATGTTTTAACGCTGGTTTCTAGACTGTACACTTTAAAAATGAGATTTCTATAAACCATTCCAATCCCTTTGCTTCTGAACTTCTTAAGTGAAAAATTCACTTCATAAAACGAATTAATTATCTCTTTACAAAACCGATAGTCTTCTATGAAATATTTTAGTGTTTATTAAAATCACTTCCATGTGCGCTTTTAGTCGCGTAGTAAGTTCCAATCGCTATACGAGGTCGCAAAATCTTTAAATTAATCGAGCTGAATAAGCAACGATTCATTTTCGATCCTTTTCTTAGGGAAAATGCCATGTTCTGGATATTTAATGGATAAATAGAAAAACAGTAGGCTTTGTATAGTTCCCTAACTGTGCCGAGAAGAATGAGGCAGTGAGGCTCGGTATGCGTTTGAGATTTTGAAGGAAGAAAGAGGAGGAAAGGTGAGGGACGAGGCGTCGGAGAGAGGTCAAGGAGGTGTGAATGGAGCGCCGAGGGACGATTAAGGATCCGTTACTAAAGGTGAGGGAAATTAAGGCGATCCAAAGGAGCGATTCAAGAAGAGTAAAGGAACAATCTGAGCAATGTTGATATTTACCTGATTTACGGATCTCTTCAGGAGTATCAACCACTTTAAGAGCACCGACTAATTAACAACTCTGTGAAATATGGATAAAGATTTGAAGGAAGAGGAGAACTTAAATCTCAAACTTGGAAAGATATGGAATTACAAATCTTAGATAAAAGAAAAATACTGCTTCTAGTTACGAGAGATGATTTTCTTTGAAGAAATGACAAGTATTCTTGATTGTGAAAACCGGATTGAGTACACTTATGTACTTACCATACAATTAGCTTATTACAGAAAATCACAAAAATCATAAATATATAGTTACATAAGTGTTACAAAAGTTAAGTTAGTCAGCAAGGTCGTCCTGAGCCAAAGAAGGCCCATCAGATGTTGCCTTATTTTGCATAAAATGTAAATAAAGTTAAAATTTGAGTAAAGTTATTAAAAAGCTTAAATAAAGTTAAAAAATATCACTTAAATGATGCTGTGAGAGAAAATTAAGATATAACAGTGTGTGTTGTATTGATAATTAACAAAATTATATATTAAAATATTACATATTATATAATTCACCTCATTACACATTACATTATTTACAGTATTACATATTACATGATTTACATGTTTACATGTAGTTAATAATTTAAACTATTAAAAATAACATGTTCTCACTGTAGTTTATGAGATTTGCAGCAACCACTTTTTAATTTTCCTTTTTGCTTTACCTGACTGGTATTTGCTTATAACCTCAGCTCAGTTTTAGAACTAGACAAACGTTTTACATTATGCGTTGAGAATGATAAAAAGTATAATTAAAAGTTATGCTTTCTACATCATTGTCTATCGAAGCCCAGAAATAGATTCTTTGAGGCCCTTCGATACGTATATTATTATCTCTGACAATGAAATATTCTCCAAATTATAATGACATATTTTTGGTAAACGTTTGCATTTTTACGAATAATGCATTCATTAATAGATACTTATCAATTGATGATTTGTGGAAATAACAAGCTAAGCTCCAATTTGATTCACAACTTACCCACCACTCCTTTCATCTTCCAACCCGGACGATGATAATATAATCTTTTATTCACATTATCGCGAAATCATATTGGTTATTCTGTGTAATCCAAATACACCGTTGTATTGTCAAAGTGGTTTATTTCCTTTGGACCATTTTAAACAGACTTCTCTCGGAGCAGAGAATTTTGAGGAAGGGCGAAGAGGAATTAAGGGACGAAAGAAAAAAACTAGAGGAATAATAATAGGAAAGTTGAGAATGAGGGTATTAGTGGTAATGCGTAATTGCTCTCCTGATCCCCGTAATTAAGAGCTGTTGATGGCGTCAGCAATTACAAAACTCATATTCTCTTAGTGGAGAGGAATTAATTGCCAGAGACACCATTGTGTGGGGATAAACTTAAACTCACGCATTAACTTTTCTGTAAAGGCTCCATCTTTTAGTATTTAACAACTCTGCAAAGTTTCGTGTGTTGAAAGGGCTTATTTTTATACAAGTTTCCCCACTCTGAAAATTACCATGTAAATTACGAAAAATACGTATGAATGATATAATTATCAAAGAACTTATATTACAGTGTATTTCCCGGGTCTCCCGCTATAATTTTACAAGCTAAAATAAGCGATAATTATTTGATAGGTTTGAAGAAAATATACAATGGTACGCGATTCACTTTCCATTCCATTACGCTCTTCATTCAAATAAGAAAATTCGTTCTCTTTAGATGTTGTATTTACACCTGCATTCGACTTGATTCATTTTGCACTTCTTAAGAGGTTCCGAAAGACAAATATACTCCCTGAGCAAAGACTTGCATTAATTAGGGAGTGAAAGAAAGCCGATAGGTTCACCTCTGCACACGAAATGCCAACTTCAATTTCTATTTCTCCTTTATTTTTTTAATTACGAGGCTTTCCAAAAGTTAATTCAAACAAGAGCGAGAGAAAAGTTAAATTGAAAAATAAAAAACTGAAACTTGAAATATAATTAACTTGGGCATCGCATTGAGGTCCCATAGTATATAGCATAGTCCCATAGTGTATAGCATAGTCCCATAGCCACAATAATATACAGAAGGAAACTGCACATACAGAGGTCGGTCTCTAATGGCAATGACAGCGATGATTCTTGTTTTGATATTTATATGTTTCTTGATTAATGCGAATTGTTTTTTCTTTCTTTTTTTACATTTAGAAAGAATTTATTCCGTTCAAGAAGAAATAATTTATTTCCATCGACGTTTATTTCGTCGTTTACTTTTTCTGAAAATATTAAGGGAACCATAAAGAGCAGGTTGACTAAACTAAGTCAACCACTAACTACAAAATAAAAAACAACACGACCAAGGTTTCGATGCATGCCATCGTCATCGTATGATGCGATGTGCTATGGTCGTGATGTTTGTTATCGTATAGGTAAATCTGTTAAGTGAACCCACTCTCTGTTTCCATGGAATACCATCAGCTTAAGGCCTGCCCCAGCCGATATTATATCGTAACCTTTTAAAGTTGGGCTGCAAATACGCCGCCCTTTCATGGTATAAGGATTTGTTTAGCGCGGTACATGTTTAATGATTTGATAAGATAAAAATTGGCCTAAAAACATAAAGTCATCCCATCCATCTATCACATCATCAACGTAACTAATAAAGGAAAGAATTTATCGAGATTTATCGAGATTGTAAAGATTTATCGAGAAAAAGCTCTAAAAATATCCGAAGTAGAAGAGGGAATAACTCACGATGTTGATTTAATAATAATTATGCAATATTGAATCACTTTAATAATTTTTAGCTTTAGCTGTTTTATCGCAAAAGACATTCTGAAATATTGCTTTCTTGTCTTTTTTTTTAAGTATTTTACCGCAAGAAAAATAATGTCGGGTCAATTTTTTTGCGTTGGAAAATGTAACGGGAGAACTTATTGATCCACTTTATTTCTAAAATCGATTTGAGGAAAATTAAATTCCTCATTCTCCTGAATCAATTTTTGTTATTCCTAATGAATAATTGTGTACATAATCTTCCCCTGTATCTTAATTTTACATCTATAACGACCCTTCCATCGGTGGCATTAATTCTCAAAAAGGTCTTTTAGAAGATTGCTTCGGTCGATGATTTGAAACAGTAGTAATGACGCCGATTGTGAAGCGAACAAAAGAGAAACGAAAAGCGGACATGGTGTCGGAGAGTGACCTTTCGTGACGGTGGAGACGTCGGCTTCCTTCGCCCAATGACAGTTATTTATTTCGTCTAAGCAAAAAAATGAAAAGTGGAAAAAAGTAATCAAGAAGGAGTACAATGGGTCAAACAAAGGCCGAGCTTTGATAGGGAAATCTCATAGTTGAGGAACAAAAGATACGAGCAAAAGACGAAAGGTTGCCCTTAAAAGGGCACCGACTAATGCTATGAAATTTTCGAATGAGGTTAAGTAATTGATTATATGATTTCTTCTTCTTCTCTAAAGCTATCAGAATTTTCCAATCAGATTCCACCTTTCCATCTTTTCTTCGGTCTTCCTACAATCCTTTCTCCACTTCATTTGTTCTCTCTTCGTATCCTTACTAAGACTCCGAGGGAAAAACTTATCAACATTAAAATCAATGAAATATCTCAGAGTAACCCTCGAAAATAACCAAATATCGGGTACCTGCTCCACCATGATGCGAAACTCGGATTCTGAAGAGAATTGTCGGTCGGAGAAAAAAAAGTGAAGTTGGTTTGCGTAAGTAAAGCCTCGCAATGAATATGCGTATAGTTTATGGGATCCTGTCGAAAAAATTTATATTCAAGAATTAGAAAAATCACAGCAAAAGGCGATTCGTTTCGAAAAGTCAGATAAGGAAGCTTCTTAGAAGAGAGTGCGCCCTCCTTCAATGTTGCATAGGCCGTTCTGATACTGAGAGGAAAATCAAAGAATTAGATTCGATAACAAGTCGTTTCAAATATACATTTTTTCGCGAAAGTAATCGATTAGGGAAGTAAAGTCACGGTGCTTACACTTCCTGCCACACGCCGAAAGGCGGCTTCTAGAGTACAAAATGAATTACAGCTTTCTATTCTTGAGGTATGAAGGTGATAAATGATGTATAATGGTTTCTGATAATTGGTCGCTTAAAATAGCATTACGTCACAATTGAAACTTATGTATCAAAGTGAATAGAAAGCTATTCTTTTAATGCAGAAAAGAATTGACTTTCAAAGGAATAACAAGTGTGAAAAATAGCAACACGACTGGGACTCGAACCCAGGTCTCCCACTTTCCGGGCAGGTATTCTAACCACTGAACTACCGTTAGTTCAGTGGTTAGAATACCTGCCCGGAAAGTGGGAGACCTGGGTTCGAGTCCCAGTCGTGTCGCTATTTTTCACACTTGTTATTCCTTTGGGATTTTCGTAGGTTTTACAACCTACTAAGTTACCTTCCTTTCCTTTATCCTTAGAATTGACTTTCGATTGAAAAACTGAAATTTATAAGATAGGATTACTGACAATAAGTAACGTACGCAAACGTCCTACAATAAAAATTATGACTGAATCACTAATTTTCAGAAGAATTTTTTGTAAGCGAAGCTACAAAAAGGCGATGAGTAATTGGAGTTTTCTGATTGAAACGCATTAAAAAAGCGGAAGAAGCGATGGAATTGTACTTCCCAAGGGTATTGTAGGGTTTTTCAATAATTAATTCCTTCCCCATAAGTGCTTCCGGTGTGTCTGCGGAATTTTCATCTGAATCAAATGAAGGCAAATGAGGAAAAGCGAAGTTGGGAAAGTATAGTTATTAATACTGAATATTAATGCGGCAAATCGAAAGCTCATATAAAGTAAAAACCGGAAACCAAAAATGTTTACAACTCAGACACCCACTTCCAATTGCCATTTTCGAGTAGTCTTGTGAAAGGAAATTTGTTGGCATCGCTTGCAAAGCCACGACTATTCAGACATTAACTTCGTTTAAATCCGCGTAAATTTGAGTACTAATAACTCATAAAAGTAACAAGGAAAACTCAAATGCCTTTATATAATCAAACTTTAAAGCGGAGAATCGGAGCGCCCTCCATATTGCTACTTTTTCCGTACTATTGTTATCTTATTACCAGTTCATTATCTGTTCATCTTTGGAGATAATGTGGAAAAATAGATTTCGTTGATAAAACATCATTCTTTTGTATGTGTAAATTTCATTTTTGTAGAATAAATAGTTTTGGAGAAAAAATGTGGGGCATTACTTTCCGACCGACTCTCGTACTTGTGCTATCCACAGCGTTCGTGGCTTCCATTGTGAGCACCAATGCTAATTTTCATGAGTAACTCTTCCTCATCTACTCTCATTGAAATGTGTACAATGAAACTCCCTCCACGATTCATAGAAATCTCTTAACTTCGAGAACTAATGCAGAGAGGGACGGATAAAACGTAAATCGAAACAGCAAAGAATGAGAAAAATCGAAATTTCTCATATCAATAAACCCTTTCAATTATTTTCTCACGATTATCAAACTGAAAATTTTAGAAAATGTAAGAAAAAATTGGATTAAATAAATTATTATTTTCTTCGACTAACATGTTTCTCATAATGCACTGAAATCGTTCGAAAAGATGGAAGCAATAATAAAAAGTTCTTCGCAAAGGCACCTTAGCTAGTAAGTTTACTGCACTAGGAAAACGCGGTCAAAGAAGAGGAAAGCTCGAAAATTGAACTTCGTACAATATGAGAGGCTTAGTTTTACTTCCCTTTCTAAGATTTTGAAAGGAACATCGATCTCAGGAACGGTAACTTCCATCCCATTTACCGTGAAGACGAAGTAAATGACGGCATGAAACATTACGGCAGAATGAGACTGGAGGGGAGTAACATGATCTGAGCGGTGAAACAAAAGAAAAGGAAGATGAGACTAACTAATGAGAGATCGGTCTACACGAGCACCTCCTGGTGGTCATCTCCGAATTGAAAACGGCCTTGTTTTGAACTCGCTTGTGTGATACATTAGGGCTCCTCTTTCCTGTCTGGAAATGAAATGGATAGGATTACGGAGGAAGAATCTGTGTTAAGGGGGAGGTTAAGGAGGATACTAAAGTAGGCATCTTACAAATCCATTAGAGGATTAAAAAATAAACGTCGAGGGAAGCAAAATTTAAAGCGCGAAATGAAAAACTTGATACATTGTCGGAATTTCAAATAAACTCGTGATTTAAGGAGGATAACTCTGGCTTATCTTTGGAAAAATAATTTCAGCAGTCCGTTTCCTTGACTCGGCGTATATGCGCAGTGCAATGTCTTAAGTCGTACTATTATTGTTCTAAAGACAGCCACATTCTTCGGAATTAAGTCTGATGAAACGTGAAGAATTTATGAAATTGTATGAAATGCCTCAAATCAATATTTCGACACTGAATAATTATTAACCGAATCCAACGTCCTTAAGTAAACGTGACGTTTTGAAATCAAAATTACTTAACAGTACTGTTTAAATAATTAAACACTTTAAGCGTCTAAGATTGAAGTTAACTTTTTCTGAACATATATGATATACAGTAGCTTTGATATTGATGTCCAAATCTTAAAATCAAGAAGTATGTAAATCAGGAACACCGCTTTGGCTTTGGGAAATATATTGAATGGTGTCGAAGAAATAAAACCTCACTTTGTCAATTTCGTAAGTAAGACTTATTGACGACCTGGGTTTCGTTGCGGAGCATCATCATTAGACGATCAATGCGGTGCACCGCCTGATGATGATGATGATGATGATGATGATGTTGTACTGCAACGAAACCCAGGTCGTCAATAAGTCTTACATGTGGAATTGACAAAGTGAGGTTTTATTTCCTTTTCCCCATGAAGAAATTCATCCAAATATCACCAGAAACCATTAATTTAATACTTGGAATGCTACTAAACATATTAACACAAGGGAGCTTCAAGCTGGGCAGGGACGCCTGGGACCGTATATTACATCAAAACGAGCCGAATAAAATATCAACGAGTTCGAATCCCACCACACAGACTCTTATATCCCACCGATTGGGAAACACGGATTTGTCCACTATTTGGGCAATTCAAAATCTTTAATTCTCCACTGGCACCTCTTATAACGGACATATTTTCTGTACTATCCCAAACATTTCAGTGGTAAATGTACAGAGATTTCCTCAATTTACACTCAAAATGTTTTGTTTTACAAGCATTGAGAATACAGCGGTTTGTAGCATCAAAACCTTTCCAAAGAGTGTAAATGAATTGCAGTCGAGGCGATATGTGAGAAATGAATAACTTGAGGACATAAATTTAATTTCTATTTATTTGGGTATAGAATGCCTCTGACTAAAGTAGGAAAGTAGAATGGACTACGGAGGTTTAATATTGAAATTCCTTCTGTATCCATTCGCTATAGCTGAAAAGGAAGATTGGCATAGACATAAATATTGGTAAAAAGCGACAAATAAACGAAAAGGGAAAAGAATTGCGTGAGTGGAGTCAGGTGCATGTGACTCGGTCGAAATGGGAATGGGACAGGTGGCCTAGAAATAGCACGCAATCCATAGCGGGCGCAAAAATATCCACTCGTCATACCCAGGCGGGCGCTTTTCGTGGAAAATATAACTAAAAGCTGCATTGGTTAAATGTTCAATTATAAATCACACGCGTCCTTATTTCTCTAAGTGAATATTGCTATTAATTGTGAATAATACTTTCAACGAGATGATAATTATATTAAATTCCGTTTAAGTAAACGGAGAAAATGTATTCAAATGCGCTGATTATCAGAATTCGGCGCTCCCCAAATGAAGATTGCAGGATTAGTGGTCATTCTAGGGGCGTGGCGTCGTGACACCCGACTGATAGGCTCGCGTTCTGCTTCAATAAACATATAATGTGGTCTGATTTTCTAATGACTTCCTAATGTTTGCTTGTCATACTTAATAATACATGCACAACCCATCGCTGTTTCAAGCTATTGCGATGGTTCCCTATTGGTGGTAAATGACTTTGCAAATCAGTGAGGGTTTTATCAACATAACTCCTACAGAAAACTTATAAAGAACAGTACAGAGTGTAGAGCAACAAATTGTTGCGGAATCCAACTCAAAATCTAAACACACATTTGATCAATCTTAGTATATTATTATAAATAAAAAAAATAGTTTTTAAATTTTTATGAATATTGATTTCATAGTTATAATCAACGAACTTTTATCAAAAATCATTTAATTATTAGTAAATCATTCGAAATGTAACCAGAATCAAATAAACCATCGATCGGTAACAAATACATCGAGTTATTAGGGTCTTACGACGGTCAATTTCTGGCTGGGGATTAGAATTTTATTTTTACTGGTATTTTATAGTAATCATTTAGGATAATGCAAGCTTATGATACTTATTTTTCCTCATCTCAACAGAAATGTTTGTCTGGAAAGTATACAGCCGATTGGGACCTCATCTCTTTCTTCTATCAGCTGATTACTAAGAGCTGGGAGAAGGAAATGAGACACCAAGCAAGATGAGGAGTGAGATAGTTTGCCCTTAAATACGAAAGTAAAGGTTAACTTTGAAATCGTCTTCCAATGCGACGATTTTAAATGCAATGTACTAAAACGGTAACATTCTCAATGAGACGAAATTTTACACAATACGCTTAATTACCATGAATGGTTTAACATTAGCGCACTTCGTTGAACGACTTTATAAACAAGTGAAGAATAACTTTGTGATTCGAAATTGGCCGTCTAAATTGAAAACATATAGAAACTACAAAGGTATTCTTTACTTGTTTATAAGTATTCATCTATTGATTAAGACAGTCTTTCTCTAACTGTTTATATAGCTAAGGATAACGAAACGTGAAAGAAAGAGATGAAGGTAGACATTTTCTGTTAACCTAAATTTAAAAATACGAGAAGGCCGCTGTGTAAGATACTATTATTATCTTTAGAGCGCGTGTAGGTTCCGTGATTAGAATTTATACGTTTCAACGCAATGAAAACCTAAGGCTGAAAGGACACACACGGTGGCGCTGCAAAATAAAACAAGGGCGGCCATTTATCACGGCCAAGGGCCGTGTGTGCTCTATCGTAGTTGCGGACTTTTTACTTGTTTATGTGGAATTACGGCAGAGGGAGAGAAGAGAGAGAAGCGACGAAATGGAAGTGAGAAAATGGTGGAGACGAAAGTGGAGTCGGGTCGCATAAGGAAGGGTAAAAGGAAAACAAAGGACCACGTTAAGAGAGGGTAAGCTTTGAAAGGCAAATACACGGAAGAGGAAATGCCTGCGAATTTCAGATACGTGGGGCCCATCGAAACCGCGTCGCAAATGTAAATGCGCTACTCTATTATTTAAAGATATTTTGAGGATACGCTTCAGACGCGCTGAAGAAATGGAAATAAATCTTCTAAATTTTGATTAATCGCCTAATTTGAGTGATTCCTGCGTCAGAAAGAAATAGGCACTGAATACAGAATTGTTTATCTTTACTATAAAAGTGGTATACTACTGAATTTGTGGATATATTTATGAAGTGAATGATCTGGTGATCTTTCATCTTTATGGAGTGTAACAACTGAATTTTATTGAATTCTTGGGTTACGATTTCTTTTGAGGTTATTTTTTAAGGCGAATTTGCAGAATTGTTTACAGAAATTAACACATTCGATCAAATATTACTCGATATTGTAGGTAATTTTACTCTGAAATAAAGGTTCAATTCGACATAGCATCTTAAGGGTAAAATGGATATAATCAGGTGTTACTTTGAGGAGGCTATAGTACAAAATATAAGCTACTTGGTATCATTTCAGACGATTTATTTGTGAGTGTGTGATTCAAGTCTCTTTTCTTATGATCTTCAGGATAATTTGGGATTTCCGTCTGTCGCTGGGTATCCAATTGTTATTGGGATAACTTTGACAACGAAACTATATTAGAGTTCCAACCGCAGAAGCATTTCGTTAATTTTCATTTCGTTTTCGTTTCGTTTCAAGTCGTATATGCGGTAAATGTCGACGAAAACAAGGTTAAATGAACCAGATTCGATTCCACGCGCTTAAAGCAATTTTGGCATTAGAGGAGTTCATCATATCATCGGAAAGTGAAGTCGAATTGAAACATACTTTTGATACTTTTGTTTGCTTTAATGTACGGGATTATAAATCAAATTAAATTAGGCGTTATTTTCAACGTTTCGGTGTTTCATTATGTAAATAACACACATTTCGGTTTCACTTCGTGCTATTCACAAACAGAACACGGCCTCACTGCGATACCTTTGACTGAATCACAAATGAAAGCAAGTTCAACGGCTGTCCAACCAACTGTTTCCCCATCTTCTCCCTCCCACCGATAGTTCTTCCCCGTCCACTTTCCCATGCAGTGGTTTCGTTGTCTTAACTGCTCACTTACTCTATTTTTATCGGTTTGCTTTCCTTTGTATATAATTTGGTGTTTTGGTTCATGTTTTCATCCGATGATGTAGCTTCGCTGTGAAACCATGGTTGTGATTTGTATTTCTTTTGCGGTTCAGTAAAAGCACAAAGCCGTTTGTAATTCATCATCGAATCGCAGACTGATTTTTGCAGAATTTCTGCTAATTTTAAATCATGTACTAATTATATCCTATCCTTTCCAATAGGATCACGTACTAAAAAAGAACAGATATGTTACAGATTTCTCTTAAGACGATTAATTATCTAAGAAGATGAGTTACCACTTCTTTCAACTAACCTTAGAACTCACGCATTTGCTTCAGTTGCCATTGTTCACTTCCACCGCCACTCACGATGGTAAATCTATTATAGAAACTGCGCTCTATTTGAGTGATTTCTCACTGTTAATGCTGTACAAATCAGACAATCTGTATTCATAAATTTTGGATACATCCAAGTGAGAACACCTGATAAAGCAGCAAACACAAATATACTTGGAAAAATTGTATGGATGTTATCTTAAGCATACCAGTATGAAATCTTTTAATTTAGTTATTTATTTAAAATTCTGTATGCTGTGTTTTTGTTTAATTACATTCATCTACTTCATTACATCGTAAAATTGGAAAAAGAAAACACGAACTTTTACCCGTACCACTGCGTAATTTTATTGCATGACGTGAAGCGTGAAAATCATGATCGTGAAATAAATTCTTACAGCGGTGCGGGTTAAATTTTGTTTTTTCTTTCTTCAGTTATGGATTTCTACCACAAACTCGCGTCTAAAGTAATTGACAGTACAACGTAAAACGTGATACCAAACGAAAAGTGGATTTGATTGAAAATTATAACGGCAAAATTATATTTTTGTACAGAACGAAAAATCGATTTTTGTTTATTTTTGTGCGCCATTACATATTGTAAACAACTTTTTCATGAAATGAGAATTTGGATATCTTTGGAAATGAAGGAAAGAAAAAGAGGTTAAGAGAGCGTGAGAAAAGATCGATGTGGCGTTCAAAATGGGGAAGACACGAGTCCGCAAAGTCTAGCAAAAGGTGAGGTAGAGTGGGAAAGAAGGGGTGGTTTAATTCAACTAATGGTTCCCTTCACTTCCTTAGTCTGCGATTTATGACTCTTGCGTGTGAGGAAGCGATGGGTGAGGAAGGATTATCAACGCCATCTTAAGGGACGGTGACAAAGAGAAGGTGTGTTGTAGTATTCGAGCTGTGGTTAGTTACAGCGTAGGCGCGCCCAAGGATAATTAGTATAATGAATAGCGTGCGATCAAATGCCAGTCTATTAGCGAAGATAATTGCTCCTTTATCAACAAAATAATGCAGTCGATTACCAAGGGCAACGAATGTTTTGCATCAACGGACCTTCATTATATCACCAAGTAATGGCGAATCATTCTCAATTTTACTGAAGAATCTGTTAATAACTTTGCGAAATAATAAAAATAGTGATAATGTCATATCAGCCAACCAACAACATAAGCCAACCTTTCTTGCTGCACTGTTATTTTCAGTTCAATTTTCGTAATTTTGTGTATTGACTTCTGTTTCTCTGGAATTTGTGTTACACATATGTATTAATTATTATTTCAGATATTAATTTTATATAGTAATATATAATACCATATTGGTTAGATAAAGATTAACTTTAATTGCGAAATCGGGCACCTCCCAATGGCTCAGGAGAAGCCAAACTCATGCACGTTAAACTATTTTCCTTTCCTATTTATGTATATAAAGCAGACATTCTGTGGGTTTGCTCGTGTGTTTTTGTATGTTTGTCTGAGAGTGGAGTCTACACCGATGTGTCCGTTTGTCCGTCTGCCCGAATTGCGTCAAACTTTGCGCACTCTGAGACCCGGAGAGAAGTACTGGCACGTTTTCTTTCGATAACTTAAGCAGACCTTAATTCGAGCGATCCGTTAATAGCGAATATCAGATATTCCGTGAGAAAGGAAAGCTTTTTGAGAGACGAAATGAAGCGCACTGCTGTGGCAGTATAACGAAGACTCGACTTTTAAATATTTACTATAGGCGTCCACTTATTAACGTATAAACTCTTTTTTGACTTCCTTGAGTTATTTCAACAAAGACTTCAACTTTCAGCTTTTGATTCCATTTAATGTCAGAAAATCCTATTTACCACTTTTCTTGTTATTCAGGAATTTAAGAGATTCCATTCACGGCAAAGAAATCGATTGAACTAGAAAATAGTCTGAGGTAACTTCGAATATAATGATTAAGGTCAAAGACACAAATTAGTTTGTCGGCAAAAGAAGATATTAAAAAAACCGACTGCGAGAAAAAGGTTTAACTAAATTGTGATGTGTCTTTTTGAGGTGTGTTTTACTCTTAAAATCATCCGATAAATCTGAAGAAAACGAATTGAATTCAAGGAAGTAAAGGAAAATTCAATTCCTTTCCTCAAGGGCTACTCAAAATCTCCCACGCGTAAAATAAAAATAAACCCTTTCAAATAAAAGATTAGCTTGGAAAAGTTAAGATAAAAACATAATAGAAATTAAGATAATCCTTAACAGACGAGGGAAACTGCGACAAAATATCTTACGAAAGACATTTTCAGTAAAGATCGCGAATATTGTAGAAGCGCGAACGAAATTTATTCGTTAAATGGTTAAAATAAAATATATACATCAGCCTATGAAACAGTGTACACTTTTTATCAAAAAAGTGAATAACTCTCAATAGGTGACATATCTTACGTAGTTAATGACATAAATGAGGACAATTAAAGCTGCGACGCATGTTAGTAAGTTACCACTGATGTCATATGAAAGTCGTTAAGTAATTTATTTCAATTTATCCTATTTTCTTTCCATTTTGCATTTGATGACGAGCGAGAAAAGGTGACGGATGAAAAAATTAAGGAAAAAACTGAGAGGAGGAGATGTACGCTAAGAAAGGATAGAGAGGACTCGAGGCGATGTCCAGAAAAAGCGAGGAACGTTGGGCTATCTTTAGGTCTGAAGAGAGTAAAGAATGGGTAATGATGTCTTGCTAAGGAGTCAAGATTGTTGTAAAAGGGGGGAAAAGTCGAGGGGAAGAGTGAGTTAATGGAGGAGAGCGGTGGAGAAAGAGAGGTCAAGAAATAAGGAAGAGTTGAAAAGGACGAGGTTTTTAACGCACTGCCAATGGCGACCTTTCTGATAGAAAGAGCAGTAAATGAAGATGAAAAGTTTCATCTCTTTCACGGCTCGTAACGATGGGCACTAATTGCGGTTTTGATAAACTCTCATAATACTCAGACGTCTGATTGGTCGTTTTTGAATTCAGGCACAAGTAGTCACTTAAAAATGCGTGTCTTTCGCAAGAAAAAGGCGAAATAACGGCTCGTTAGAGAAGTACGTGAACTTGAGTGATAGAAACACGTCAACTATGACGTCGTTAGATAAAATATTCAATTCAGAGATGCAATACTTAGTCTTTGAAAATGTTATACTTTCTATGATTTTATCATATATTGCACACGACTTTATCTTTTTAAATATACGGAAAATGTGAGAATATGAATAAAAAGAAAGTGACAGCAACACTATTGAAGAAAATGGATAATATTCAACGATACTCATTGCGGGTACTTAGAAAAGAATTTAGTGCTATGTGTTACAGTTTCTCATGTATTGAACTAAAATATCGTGGAAAATGAACCTTGAGAGAACATATAAATATGAATAAATTCGATCCGGCTTTGCTTCCTCATATAAATACGAGTGAAGATTTGAAAACATTGAAATAACATAAATGTGTAGTGATACAGAAAAGGATGCGGCAGATTTCCTTTATCATTTTTATGTATTATATTGGACACGTCTTGGAAATAGTTGAGAGCCTACTAAATAGAGAAAAATCGACCATTGATGGCACAATTAATTAGTAAAGGAACAAAATCCAAAAAAAACATCAAAAACACTCTTTGGTGTACGTTTTTAGTTTGTTCCTTTACTTAGCCTAGCTAAGTCTTGTAATCTTCATTAGGCTGTTCATTATTATCTAAAAATTTCATCTTTTAAAACGAGCATAATGTAAAAAATAACAAACTAATATCTTTCAATTGACGTGGAAGTAATTTTGGCTGTTTTAAATAAATTTATTCCCAATTAAAAATGTGTAATCGTAGGGAATCCTATGATTACATCTAGTTAGCAATCATTTTTTTCATGCGTGAGGGTATATTAAATTCATTTTGTGAGCAGACACAGTGCTGAAAATAGCAAAACGGGAATCCGCTGAGCCAACTCATAGAGTAAGATTAAATGAATCCGCAAGAGCCAGATTTATTAAGATTATAAAAAAATTGGAAAGTCTGGCCGAATAAAAATCTCGGAGAGTCTGAAAATCCTCTTTCCCTGAGAGTAAATCTCTCTATTTAATTTCCCAGGGCAATAAATAATCTCTGGCCATGCAAATAACGTCCCTAAGGGGTTTTAATAAAGAAGAACTCCATTCTCGAATTAGGAAACAGTTCGTCGCTACGCGTGGGAGCAATAAGAAGGCGGATAAAAAGAGAAAAGGGAGATATTGAGAAATTGTGCCTCGGAGATGAAAGGCAAAATGAGGCGACCCTCTGAATCTGCGGTACTCAATGCTAACTGAATTCGCTATGCATATTATATATAGAATGATTTAGAAGATAGAAATAGAAAATTTTACGCACGCAAAGAATGATTTCAAGAAAGTAACTCAAAGAACGTATCAGTTTGTTTCTTCCTATTAAACCTCAGCGTGAAAGAACGGAGAAACGTGTTTGAGAATGATAAAGGTAGAATCAGAAAATATTCAAATCGAGAGTTTAGTTAGGTAAAGTGTCTCTGTTTGCGTCCACGGAAGATTGGAAGGTCTTTGGATGCATCAGTCGAAGAGAAGAGGAGCGTCTCAAAGGAAATTCTAAAATGTCCATAACATTTTCGCAATTACTTCCTTTTGGCTTTGATTTTTCCTCTAAAAAAATTAATCTGTAATCGATATTCACTTTGGCCTTTTTCAAGACCAGAAGAAAACACAATTTTCTTATTTCTTAGTTAAAATTCGCATGTGCATTTAATATCGATTTCATGTAACAGATGGAAAAACATCACATTGAGATGACCTCTACTAATAAAAAACTGTAGTGATGGACATAAATTGACTAAAACTAATCGCATCGTAAATAATTTACATAATTTAAAAAAGTATTAGCTCCAGACACCGTCAAATGACTCGAAATATATCGCAAATAACGCATTGGAAGACTTTTGAAATAATATTTGTTCGAAATAGCAATTTAAGGTATGGTTGTTGTCAGTGATTCAGCATTTAATGCATTTTTCGTGCATCCGTCACAAAATAATATAATTTCAGCATTAATATTCTCAATAGTGCTTAGGCCGTTTGGGGCGTTAAATTTGGCCGTCGAATCGAACCCGGGACCGCTTTCATAAAAGGAGGACGCGCAGCAAAGTTGGCTATTCGTGGTCACAATTACACTTTTATGTCACTGAAACATTCAGTGTCAAGTTAAAATGTATAAGGATTTCCTATAATAGTGCACTTTCTTGCGTAACTCTGTGACCTCAAACCAACAAGAAATTGGTGTAAACTTCAGTCTCAGGCGATGTCTTGTAGAAGTACATCACGTGCAATTGAATAACATTTGTACTTTTTCCGCAAAAATACATTTAAGGAATAAACTCGACCAGGTTTCGACGAGAAACCTGGTCGTATTCATCATCAGATGACGATTACTCGCCGAGACCTGGTCGTGTTTATTCTTAAATGTATTTTTTGCGGAAACAGTACCTACAAATGTTATTCAATTCTAAGAAATTAGTGAATATCATAGGGTGAAAGCAGAAGAGTGAAGAATAATGAAAAGCTATCAGGCTTCGGAATAAAATACCGACAAATATTTCATCTATATCTACATAGATACAATGCAAGCTGCTTTCCACGGGTGGCAAATGAAAGAATGGGTCCTTAAAACGACCTGTCTCCGCACCTATTTCTATTATATTCGCTCATTGTCGGATCGCTAGAAGGGGGTCGCATAATTCAGATCACTGCAAATGCACTTCCTCTGAATTTAGTAAGCAATCGCATTCTTATCTCATTTCTTTCAAGGATTCTCAACCTGCGTCTGAGAGCGTAACACTCGTTTTCCTATCGTAGCCCTTTGTAAACAAATCATATCTCCCTACGCTGCGCCCTCTCGAGTTGGCGGTTACACGTTTCATCCAATGGGTCCCATATACTCGCCGCATATTCCAGATGGGGCCTAACTAAGATGAAATAACATCGTTCATTAACCTTTTTATCGCATTTTCAATGTGCTTCATGAAAACGAGCCTTTTATTTGCTTTCCGTAGATTTTTCGAATATGTGTGCTCCAGTTTAAATTACTTGTAAGGGTGATTCCGAGATATTCAACTGAGTCGGCTACATTTATTTTCATTCCTCTTATTTTATACGATTACATACAAAATTCCCCCTCATTCGAGAGAAACATGATGTGCAGCGAACCAGTATCAATATTGTGGCATCGATCACCTCTTTCCTGTGGATGATTAAACGTCACGGGCACGTAACTCGAGCTTCTTCGAGCAAAAGTCAGAAAAAGATGAGTCCTGGAAAGCGATGGAATTGAAATCGAAGGAGGCGCAAATCGCCACCAAAATGGAAACGTTTTCCCGAATGGAGTCGAGTCTTTTCGCTCCTATATTTCGTTCTTTTCTCACTCGACGATGACTTCGAATCCTTTACTTCCTCATAATCCCCTTCTCTCGAAGGAAAACTTGAGGATAAAAACAAGATAAGTCCATTCCTTGAGATTCTGAATGCTTCGAAGAGACGAAATGGAATCTAAAATCTCCAACACAAGTAAACTTCGACATTTTTGGATTTCCTTATCTCCGGCAATAGTCTTTATGCCGTATATACTTTTTTAAACAAAAAGTCCACAGTGAATATTTGCCTTCCAAATTTCAATTTAAATGTTAAATTAATCAAAACTGACCTAAAGAAAACTGTCTGGCCACACTGAAAAACACTACGTTTTATTCCCAATCGATCTCGATTCAATAATCTCATGACAAGAGATTAAGATTTAAACTAGTGAAAAATTATGAAATTTACGAAATTGATCTCTCTTTTCTAAAAAAGGTTCAAGGTTATATAAATTTTATACTTTAATTAAATGAATTTTCTACATATGTAACGTTAATATTTTTGTATATATATTTCTGTTTTGCTATCCATTGCCACCTGATGATGTAGCAACGCTACGAAACCTGGGTCGTATTTATATTTCTCTGTGGTCTAGTAAAAATAGTTTATACTCTCTATGGAGTGTTTTGAATCTTTGAATATTAAGAATTACCACAAAGTTAATCCTGATTCTGTGTCGTTTATTTGGACATAAGAGTTTGAGAAATGCCGTTGTTTGCGAGAAAACTAACCGTTGAAAGATTCCAACCAGCGGGTGTTAGGGTTCTCAGTGGTCGCACTTTGCAAGTATTGTTCTTAATACGTATTTCGGAAACTAAGTTGCCATCTTCAGTTTTCTTCTCTCCTAAAGATTCGATCGTGATCCCACAATCTCGCATGAATCACGTTTTCAAGAGTTTAGCAAAATCTCTCTCATTTTCATGTTACGGATTTAAGCAAAAGCGGCAGACGGGCAGAATCTTCCTCCGAACAAAAAGCGCCCTGTCCGGGTTGCTTGAATTTCAAATTGCCTTCGCCTTAACATATCGACCAGGGATTAATTGGTCGGAGGGGTTTGCAGCTGAATTCGCGAATATAGAGTGGTCCTATACCAGCTCATCCTTTGCTTCCATTTTGTCATTGTTTCCGCGTAACATTTGCTTTGAAGACATCCAAAAGGTCAGGCTTAAGCTAACTTTTCACCTGCCAGAATTAGTAGCCTTTTCGAGGTCTACAAGAAATCTTCGGAGGAATTAATGTTCTTTACCTCGGAAGTCATCTTCTTCGATAAAACAAGAAAGCCCTTTTGGTAGCAACTAGATAATTACCTCGAGGAACTTCCTGGAGACATTTTTATACGCCAGAAGTACGCCTTGAAAATGTGGATCTTCTCTCACCTTTCCGATCTCAAATACCGTCTTCCTCATCTTTTTAAATTACCCTCTACGTGGTTACTTTACGTTACATTTTTAATATTTACGTTTCAGTTAGACTTTCTTGCAAGGGAGCAACTAGTATAACATACGGAATAAGTTTTAACATTGCCTCATGTTAAAGAATTACTCATTAGCATTTCAGAAAGTTATACGTTGGTGTTACATAAGCCTTTCTCATTAATTGGATTGTTCTGTTAGTCTATAATAAGTTTCAATATACGGATAAACTATATTTTTTGGGTACATGGGAAATACATTACAAACATTGGACAAACTACTACAGAAGTTCAACTCAAGAAAGAGATCAACCGCAACACTCCTTTGCTCAACAGAAAAGCAAGAAGAAATGGCTAAAATACATGCTAAAAATACAATCTGTATAGTAACGTACATAATCGGTATACATCAGTAATGTCTAAAAAAGGTTTAGTGGAAAAACTTGAGGGTAAAATGGTGTTGGCCATGTTTATAGTAGAATATTTGAGAGCTAAGTAATAAAACGGAATATGAGAGATTGTTTTAAGTGGAGGAGACAGTCGCGAACTCACTGAAATGAAGAGACGCGGTAGCTCAGTGGTTAGGTTCGTGTCCCAGTCACGTTTTCACATCTGTCATTCCTTTGGTTTTAAGGCGGACACCTCAATCTACATAGTTAACCAGCTTTTCCTTTCCCTTGAGTAGAACAAGATTTATTTTTCTTATGATCGTGGCGATCATAAGAAAACAACAGAATTAGGAATACATTTACGGAAAATCTGACAGTTGAAAATCAGCAGTTCAATTCCGAGAGCCTTTTAAAAAGAAAATCATTGGCGATTTTTACCCGTCATTACATACTTAAAAGATTGAATACGAGACTGAAAGTTTCAAACCATATAAATTATATTCTATTCGAAGTTGTTAAATTTTAGTATATCTCCCTCGTGTTCCACTGGAAACATAAATTTTCCCTTCAATTCGCTCAAAAGCTCAGAAGAAAGAAGTTGGCCGCCATAACGGGAGAGAACAGACTTTGCGAGAGTCAGAATGTTCGGAAGAAATCGGGATAAACCTCCATTCCTTTCCATTGCCTCTCAAAGTACGCCCACTCACAACTTCAATATCCACCGCCAGCACTGAAGCGCGAAACGCCCGAATCATATTTCGCATTTTACTCCTGTGAGAGTAAAGAAAAGACCTACTTAGCCGCGTTTTATATCGAACGGAGAGGATTTTCATGTTCTAGTGCACCGTTGTGAGATGAAGGCAGGCTGGGAATTTTAGTTTATGCTCCTTCAGTGTACCGTTGGCTAACGGCGGGTGTTGCAAAGAGAAAGGTAATGCCCAGCTGTCGTAATCTTTTGACGAAAAAATTGTTTTCTCAAGCATTCAGTTTTAGCTGGAGTATAAATTCGTTCGAATCTGAAACAATGAATTTATTCAAAAATTAACTTACGTTTTGTATCTTTCTTCACTATTTCAATAGAATTTATATAAGAAATCTTTTTTCGTTAAATATTTGTGATGACATTAAATTTCCGATTCAATAAATTCGTTCGAATGCAACCTTTAGCAAGTTTTTTAAATTAGCACAGGAAAACTTCGCTCTGCGAGTTTGCGAGTGTTTTGTAAGACGAGCAACAATTTTCGACAAATTTTAACTTCATATACAAGCGAGGTCTTGCAATACGAGCAATACATATAGTGGGTATACGCTGTTTTGTCTGTCGAGCGTCACGTAATCATTACTTCCCTAATTATCACTATTATCTATATAAATATACTTAGTTTTTGTGAATATTTTTAGGTTTTGGAACGATTCTGGATCACCTGAGTTTCCATTATCTTTTTTTTTTGGATGTTGAGTGCTTCGGGATACGAGCGCGTTTCCAGAACCAATTATACCCGCAATGCAAGATTTCACTACACTTTCACCCTAGTGATTTCAGCCAAGCATTTTGCATTTGCATGCAAATTGGTGCCCTAGATTTAGAAATAGATTTCTCATCCATCGTTCCAATGCAGAATCGAAAAGACGGCGAGATTTATAGCTACCAAACGGTATCCCGACCCTTCAAACCCGCATTTATTCGATACCCTAGATAAACCCTAGATAATATTCCCTTACTAGTTTGCTTCAATTTGGATATATCCCTACGAGGATACAGATATACTTACCCTAAACCCTCGTTTTGCAAGCGCAGAAAATAAGTCGAAATGGCGCATCCTCAAATTTACTGCCTTTCCCCAAAATATATGCACTCGAGCCTTCCACACCATTTCCCTGTTGGGCTTTGGAGAAGAATTTACGACACCCGTCACACCTCCTCTGTGCCCGAACGTGTTCAGCCTCATCCTGTACAGATCGCCTGTCAATTTCGAATTCGCCCCGAGGAGGCGTCTCTCTCACGCTATACTTCCAAGAAACGAATAACTTTTAAGAGAAGGCAAATGTTTGATTTCATAATTGAGGCGAAAGAGTCCTTAGGTTGGGAACTGAGCCTTTGCAAACACTTTTTAAAATATTGACCCAAGTCTGCGGAATGAAAAGGGTCAAAAAGAATGTCAAGTTTTTTACGGTAGAAGAAGAAGTCTATCTGAAGCTTTTCTATGTCTTATCTTAATACTATCTAAGAATCCTTTCCATCGGTTTTGATATTAGAAATGTTATAATTATTATTTCTATAATCACCAGTCGAACTGTCTTTTCCTTTTATAAAATTTGTTATTCCTTCCAATTGACCTTCGAGGTGTTCAAATGCGAAGACTTACAAAATGTGTTCGTCGAGTCGGTAGTTATACTTCTGTTAAAAAGTTGACAATTTCAATGACATATCATTAACATATATGCACATCTTACTTCAGTTAAAAAATTCTCTTTCTCCCATATTAGTGATATACACTACATATAGTAGTAGTAGTAATACTGTTGAAAGTACTTCGACAGGTAAGGTCGTATTTGCAAGGAAAATTCTTAGCCCATTGTTTACACACAAACTATAGGCTACGAATTGTAAACGCGATGCTTTCTTTGGAATGCTTAAACTTCTGTGGAGAAACGTTAAGAATATATATAGGATAAAAAACTATTCCGTGTTTTCATCAGCATTTATAGACTGAGATACATATATTCATTGTAAAATTTAACAAAATTACCCCTAATATGAGTTGACCATTTAATTCCAATTATACCACCAACGGCAAAATATTTCTTTTCGATTCGAAGTAAACGTTTCTTACATAATGTATACATAATTACAATGCTAAATAGATACAGGCCATGCATTTAAATGCTTTTTTAATAAAGTTATACAAAGGACGAACACACACAGCTAACCCCTAATCCGGGACAATGGCCGAAACCTTGGGGTTGGAGCGATGGATCGCTAACCACTCCTCCGTCGTGGCCGATATCATCACATCACCACCTACTTGTTGATAATATTTTCTTAAGTAACGCAGTAACATTTTGATAAGCTGAATCAATTGTTTCGATAAATTTCTCTACATAGCATGATTTAAATCTTCCATGTAGTAGGCAAGACGATTTTTTTTCAGTTTATTACAAAGAGTAATCAACGGTATTAAATTTGTCTCACGAAACAGAAATAGGCCTTCTACAAAAATTAGGAAAGCTCGAAATGAAATGGTAGCAAATTGAAGAAAGAATGGGAAATATTATTCTTCTGAGAAGGAATGGGGGAATGGCAGAGAGAGAATTAAAGGACGTCAAAATGGTAAGGAGTGTGACGGATAAAAATACACTTTATTTGAGACAAAAGCGAAGCGAAAAGCTGGCGATAGGACTCTTGAGGGAGTTCCATTGAGGAGAGGGTAGATGACGAAGAGGAGAAAATAGAAAGGGGGATACAGAGGGGAGACAAACAAAAGATCCGGGGGGCGTTGCCATGGAGACGAGATTAAGCAGGTGGATTGAGTCAAGTGTTTAGTGAGGCCAAGTTTAGATGATGGGAGTATGTGAAGAGAGAAATGATGTCCCTCCTAAGCTCCCTCCGTATGTTTGCTTTAATTAACCCGGCAGAAGAAATTGATCCGTAAAGAAAACTTATTGAGACATTTTGGGAAACATTTGTTCATCGTTAAATAAACAATCGTTGTGGAAAGATGAAATAGGAAAGAGAGTGCTTTCCCCTGAACTAGTAGTCATCTTAATTATCAACTAAGGTGTACAATTTTATAAATTACTTTTATTAATCGACCCATTTTCATGTATTAGGATGATATAACATGTTCGTGTACGAAGACGCGCATTTTAAAATACAAGGAGAAGGTAAAACAATAAACACGAATCTCCTAATATCTTTAACCCTTTCGCGCTCGTTGTGTATAGACGACGGAGATTTTCCTACGCAAAAGAACGAAAGTCGTGTATAGTCGATGCAAGTATATGAGGAGACTAAAGCAGAGAAATACACTTTTCCACCTTTTTGGCCCCCCTTCCTACAGCAGTTGGACTGCGTAAACTCTGTATTAGGGGTATTTTGCAACCTTTTACAGCATTTGGTCGCTGAAAACTGAATTCTATTGTAGTTGTTTTTTTAAAGAATTTTTTGCCATATTCATTAACAATATTGACTTGGAAACGAAAATCTGGGGTTTCACTCGTAATATACAACTTTTAAACAAAAATTCAAATTAAACGTTAATATTGATAAAGAGAAAATCCAACATATTTCATTGCCTTTCCATAAAGGTATACTATTATATCAGGGATATTATCAGTAAAATTTCATTTAAAAGTTGCACATTTTCAGCAAAATCAAGCTTTTCATTTTCAAGGAATGTTAATAATGACTGCAACAAATAATTACTAAGTAAAGCGACTGCAATGGAATTTACTTTACGGAGTGCTGGATAAGGGTCAAGAGCCCATCTAAGAAGGGAACTTAAAGGGTGAATTGCTATTCCTGGCACCTAAATTAGTTCGAAACTGCTCAGTGTATGGCTACAGATATTCTTCGCAAAACCAGGGTCCTGAATACATTTCTGCGAGAGATTCGCCGGCGCCTGATTAATCGATTTTTTGTTTTAGTTTAACTCTTCTAGATTCTTAAACTTTCTTTAAGTCTAAGAATCTCCAATAGTAGGTTTACCCGCGTAACCCTTTTATTATTAGAACATCGAAGCGTCAAAACGTCGCGACGTTTATCATTGCACGTCAACAGCAAGTCAGTTTTTCTTTCAAGTCATGCAAAATGTCTGTCAGCGTGGAGTCCCATTGTGTCTATTCTACAATCACAATCATTAATCAGCCGCCTCAACTTGGCCCATTCAATCTCGTACGCAGAGTTTATCCGCGTACCTGTCCCCTTAAATCCACTCACTAAGCTTCGCATCCGTCCCTTGAAAAAGCCTCCCTTAAATAGGCAATCTATATACAGCACGTGAAAAGAGCCCATTGCCTTATGTGACAGCGATGCTTTCAACTGCAACAACTCTTTGGCTATTCCGCCTATAGTGGCGCAATCTGCATTCACGCGTACTAAGCCGCAACTGCGCTCACGAAGTTGCATCGTCCATCAACGTCAATATATGTTTTGACAATGTCCCCTTAAAGTTATTTCACCAAACTTGGTAAATATGCTTTGAGGACATACTTGTTCTACTTTCGGCGTGCGAATACTAGATGAATACAGAAAAAAACCTCAATTTGGTAAAGAAAAGCTTAAAAGGTTAGTCTATAATTATTCTAGCATTTTCAAATTTGCGACCGAAAAAATTGCAGGCGACACAGTAAGGCGTAGGCAAATATAAGGTAGAGAGATTATATTCAACCTGTGGAATGGCTTAGATAGAATAATGAAAATAGCCTATGATTGGTAATTAGAGCTAAATGTAGACTACTTTTCAGTAGTTAAAATCTATTATTAATGATAATTAGTACAGTCTCCGTGGGATAAGCTTATTAACAGTAGAATCTGTGAAATATCTTTAAGTATACCACTCACGAATAAGTTAAATATGGGTTACCCCATAGATACCTACCTCGTACATAATATATGAGCACTTAAGAAGCTCGGATTCGTCAATAGAACTGTCGGTAGGAGCAAAGAAAGAGTCCGTTACCAATATTGATTTGTGTTACTTAAATCTCACTTTGAGCATGCATTTAATGCATGGATTCGTGCCGAAAATTGTTGCATTCAAGAATTCGAAAAGGTAAGGCGAAAAGCAAGACGTTTCGTAAAACATTTTTACGACAAATCCGTAAGTGTTACTCAGATGCCTCTGCATGCATGACGGGATATTTAAAGAAAGACTTAATAAGTTCAGAGAATGTTTGTAGAAGATGTAGCTGATATAATGCATCCTCCCTATTACATCGGCCTTTCTGATTCTATGTAAGAAAGAAATCAGAGAAATAGATGCTGGAACAAGTCGTTTCAGAAAATCATTTTTTCCGCGAACGATACGCAAAAGTAATCGATTAGGAAGCATGGTGAACGCACCCCTGCCATACGCCGAAATGCGTCTTGCGTGTTATATATATGTAGATGAAATTCCATAATAGAAGGAAGACCTGTGTCTTCCTTAAATAATAAAGATAGGGTTTGGTTAATTAAAGATAGAGTTCAGTTCTTTAGATCGTAAAAGTCTTCAAATTTATTCTAACATAAACATCATTGAATGCTCCTATTATGGCTAAGCAGATGTTTTTATTAGTTACATATGTTATGTCCCAAGGTTCAATCACTGTATTTTTTAATTTTTGGTGCAATAACTTAACTGTTATTATTTATGTTATCTGTAATAGAATGCGATGAAAGAGCCTGCTGACAAGCATTTTGCTTCGCAGAACCAAACTACATTATCTTTTAACGAGTAATATGTATCTATTTTAGTTTTATTTTCCCATGCATTATTTTTCGGGCGTAAAAACTATAATTGTGAATATAAGCTCAGTTATTAAAATTATTATTATTATTAATTAAAATATTCATGGAGACGAGATTAAGCAGGTGGATTGAGTCAAGTGTTTAGTGAGGCCAAGTTTAGATGATGGGAGTATGTGAAGAGAGAAATGATGTCCCTCCTAAGCTCCCTCCGTATGTTTGCTTTAATTAACCCGGCAGAAGAAATTGATCCGTAAAGAANACACCTCGCATCATCTCGTAGTTTAGTCCAACGGGACAGGTTATCGAAAACAAACATTTTCTAATCAAAGTTCGAGGCTGAAATCTACAATCAACAATAAGAATGTGAATCAATATGGAATTTCCCTCTTATTATTAACATGTCTCAAAGTAATGTGCAAGTTTGAAAAATTTTCGACTTCCGGTTCTGGTAACTTTAATCGTATAATTGTAAAGAGTCCGAACTGATAAATAAAAAGTTACTCCTCCATCTCCACTAATTTATTACGGTGCTACGCATGTTTGTTGCCCTGTAATTCAGCACTACAAATTGTTCGTGACTGATATAATTATAATCTCTGAAAATTTTCATCCTCTTCATATCGTCATCTTTTTCTAAATGGGCCTAAATACACATGCGTTCTTATGGGAAAATGAATAAACTCGGAATCAACAATCGCATTGGTCTTCAGGGGGACGGGTTGTTTACAACCTCGAAATTTCACAAAATATTCGCATATTTTATCTAAATTCTCGCAGCTTCGAAACAAAAGCTTTATTCTACGACAATAATAAGAATCTGTATTTCATTTCCTTTCTTTTGGTACTTATTTTGATTTTATACGACTATTCCTTCCAATTTAATTTTGCAGAAGAAATAAAGTCTGTAACCGATAAAATCGATCTTTACGTGTATTTCTTATGGAAATCTATCTGAATGTACTAGGATCAAACCCAGCAAAGTTATCAAATTAAAATATGACATTGATTCCTTCCGGGTCTCAGAGAACACGTATGCAAAATTTGACGCAAATCGGACAAACGGTGTGGACTCCAATCGTGAACAAACAAACACACAAACCCACAGAATTTCTGCTTTATATATATAGATTACTAACAATGGTAAGCCATGACCAGCAAATATTATGACCATAACAACGAACGGAACAATAAACTAAGGCTTAAGATAACTTAAGAAGGTAAGAGTTATGCACGGCATCGTGCGATTGTCTTACAACCGAAAATATACCTACGATCGCATCCAATGAACATTTGCTGGTGTTTCTTATTTATTTCATGAAAAATAAAACTCGAATGTTTAAATGCATGGATGTAAAGGGAAATCTGATCTTTTAGACAGCAGAGGAACTAATTTTCAAAACTTTCACCAATAATATCGGCATAAAACGTCTTGTCGGAGGTCGTTTCTTCCAATACTTCAGTATCACTTCCGAAAGCCTCTCCGAAAGAAATTTCACCTGCGACGCCATCAATTCTGTTGTCCGTGCGTCACTCTCTCTCCATTGCGCAAGAGGTCACCTTCTTCCAATTTAATCCTCCATACATCTGCCCAAGGAAACTGCCCTCCATCTTCTTAAAGCGACCCTCTATCACTTCACTATCGCTACGCCGAAGAAGAGTAAAACGAATTTCCCGAATTATTTTATCAGAACTTCTAAATACTTACCTTTATTTACCCCGTTATTCGAAAAACTGAAAATTTTTATGACGGAAATTATATTCAATCTTAAAGCTGCAAAATTTTTAAAAGCTCATTTCTTCCCTTAACAGTGTGAGAGAGACGCGGCACGGTAGTTCAGTGGTTAGAATACCTCCCCGGAAAGTGGGAGACCTGGGTTCGAGTCCCAGTCGTGTCGCTATTTTTCACACTTGTTATTCCTTTGGGATTTTCGTAGGTTTTACAACCTACTAAGTTACCTTCCTTTCCTTTATCCTAATCATTCTCCTCGAACCCAGGTCTCCCCCTTTAGGGCAGGTTTTCTAATGATATCTTCCCAGAATACCTGCCCGGAAAGTGGGAGGCCTGAGTTCGAGTCCCAATCAAGTCGATATTTTCCACTCCTGTTTATCCTTGGGTATCAGAAGCCTCTTTTCTCCTTTGATATCTTTTTTCTTCTCTTTTCCTTTACATGAAACCTCTGATAAGTAGTGGAAGTATAATGGAATTCGAATTGTTTGAAAACCATTCATTCTTCATCTTAACAAGCGTTGATTTAATTTAGATCAAATGATGCGAGACATTTTGCCTCCAGTTTATAATTATTCAGATAATAAATGTAATTATTATGTTATCTAGACCTCGATCGCGCGGATTATTCTTGCTCTTAAAATTTACGCTAAATTTCGACTTACGCTCTCTCCCAATAAATCGATGTTTTCTTTGTTTACATTGAATCACGGGATACGGCGTAAGTGACGGAAGCAAGAAATCCGTGGATTTTTAGTATTGGACAACTTCTACCTAACTGAGATCGCTTTGGAATTCATCGAATTTGAATGACATAAGTTTTTAATGAACTACCTTTCAGTTTTCATGGAACACGCCTTTCCACAAAGAGATTCAAAAATTGCATTTCAAAAGAAATACAATTCTTGTGTCTTTTCATTTTTATCTCTTTTTTGTTGTTTTCAGACATTTTATTTGTGCACGAGTTTACGCAATATTTTCGGCAACTGGAACGTTAGAACAATACGATGTGTTATTTAGCAAATAATATAAACCAAGAAAACGAGTACTACGACGAAAGAGGAGAATCTCAGAACTAGGGATCGAAGAAAGGATCTTATCTTGCAAACAGTTCATTTGGGTGAAACTTATTCGGGAGGGAATTCATCGCACCATTTAATATAATGTAATTAATATGATAGCAAAATATGAAGCATAAGGATGTCAACACAGTCTGTGAAACTGGGACCACACGCAGTTCAACACCAATGGCAGTTTGAAACTCCTAATGTTTAGAACATTTTACAGCCACGCGATGGGCTTTCCTGTATGGAAGCTATCTCTCGTATAGTAAGATAATTATGATATTTCGTCACGATCACTTCCTGGTACAGAGAGCAAAACGAACTTAAATTGGAAGCAATTAAAAATCTAGAGCACATACAAAGTGGTTAAAATAAACGAAAATTAAAAAATAATAATCAAAATACCGAATAGACACCGTATCAGATCTTCCATTTGATTATATTGGAGTATTAACATTTCCTTTTGGTGAATTAAATTATATAAATTACATTAAAACATAATTAATGAGATTATATTCACCCTGTGTAATGGCTTAGATAGAATAATGAAAATAGCCTATGATTGGTAATTAGAGCTAAATGTAGACTACTTTTCAGTAGTTAAAATCTATTATTAATGATAATTAGTACAGTCTCCGTGGGATAAGCTTATTAACAGTAGAATCTGTGAAATATCTTTAAGTATACCACTCACGAATAAGTTAAATATGGGTTACCCCATAGATACCTACCTCGTACATAATATATGAGCACTTAAGAAGCTCGGATTCGTCAATAGAACTGTCGGTAGGAGCAAAGAAAGAGTCCGTTACCAATATTGATTTGTGTTACTTAAATCTCACTTTGAGCATGCATTTAATGCATGGATTCGTGCCGAAAATTGTTGCATTCAAGAATTCGAAAAGGTAAGGCGAAAAGCAAGACGTTTCGTAAAACATTTTTACGACAAATCCGTAAGTGTTACTCAGATGCCTCTGCATGCATGACGGGATATTTAAAGAAAGACTTAATAAGTTCAGAGAATGTTTGTAGAAGATGTAGCTGATATAATGCATCCTCCCTATTACATCGGCCTTTCTGATTCTATGTAAGAAAGAAATCAGAGAAATAGATGCTGGAACAAGTCGTTTCAGAAAATCATTTTTTCCGCGAACGATACGCAAAAGTAATCGATTAGGAAGCATGGTGAACGCACCCCTGCCATACGCCGAAATGCGTCTTGCGTGTTATATATATGTAGATGAAATTCCATAATAGAAGGAAGACCTGTGTCTTCCTTAAATAATAAAGATAGGGTTTGGTTAATTAAAGATAGAGTTCAGTTCTTTAGATCGTAAAAGTCTTCAAATTTATTCTAACATAAACATCATTGAATGCTCCTATTATGGCTAAGCAGATGTTTTTATTAGTTACATATGTTATGTCCCAAGGTTCAATCACTGTATTTTTTAATTTTTGGTGCAATAACTTAACTGTTATTATTTATGTTATCTGTAATAGAATGCGATGAAAGAGCCTGCTGACAAGCATTTTGCTTCGCAGAACCAAACTACATTATCTTTTAACGAGTAATATGTATCTATTTTAGTTTTATTTTCCCATGCATTATTTTTCGGGCGTAAAAACTATAATTGTGAATATAAGCTCAGTTATTAAAATTATTATTATTATTAATTAAAATATTCATGGAGACGAGATTAAGCAGGTGGATTGAGTCAAGTGTTTAGTGAGGCCAAGTTTAGATGATGGGAGTATGTGAAGAGAGAAATGATGTCCCTCCTAAGCTCCCTCCGTATGTTTGCTTTAATTAACCCGGCAGAAGAAATTGATCCGTAAAGAAAACTTATTGAGACATTTTGGGAAACATTTGTTCATCGTTAAATAAACAATCGTTATGGAAAGATGAAANAAATCACATACAAATCATATCTTTAAGTCACACAATTGTTTGCATGGGAGATTATTACATGGAAATTACAAAGAGAATTAACACTGTAAAACACGCAAGGGCATATATCATTACTTTGTAGTAAAATACAACACTGTCAACACTGTATTCAACAGAATATGTCATAGTCCATTTGGAATTGATCTACCGAATCTTTGGTTATGTTATATGAAATATCGAAATTCGAAATAACAATTCCGTCTAAGTGTATTTCGTCTGAAATAGCCATTCATTTTCCCAAGATGTAAATTCTCGAGTAAATGCTATGCGAAGTACTACCATCTTCGTATGAATATTTCTCAGCGGCAGATGACTCGCGTTTATCGCCTCTTCTGGCGCCTATATTTAAGAGCGGATGCCTTTCTGCTGCTCCCACTACGTTGGGTTGTCTCCGAGCATCACCTTAAATTTTAAGTGCCATTTTAATTTCCAAGTCTTTCCTCCTCACTTTCTTCGCAATTCCTTCTTTATGATTTCCACGGCGCAAACTCCTTGCAGCGTTTCAATTATGGCCATTAACCGAAACACGTTTTTACGGTTTCTGCTTTTACGATGCTTTTTCATGGCTCCACTCCTACATGAATTCTTCAAACCTGTTTCGCTCGCATGGTTTCCATGCGAGAAATACCGGAAAAATATGGTAAAATTTTGATCATTTTGCAATGGGACGTGATGTCTGCAAAGTATCCTTTCCGTCGGCCTATCTTGTTTTCTTTTAAAGATCAAAGTTCTTCTTCCGAAGTCAGGAGCTGCTTTCCGAAAAAAGGTATTCCGAGATAAGACTTCCAGTTCGGAATTTATGTCGAGATTTTGGACTGGAGAGTTCGTTACTTTTGGAGAAATAACCAGAGAAATCTTTAGCGAGGCTTCCCAAAAATAAAGAAGCAAAGATTTGTTCGATATATCAAAAATAAAGAAGCAAAGATTTATTCGATATATCTCTAACCCACTCAGTAAGCATAGCTCCTTTCCCTTCATGAATGACGCGTATTTTGAGATGTGCTCCCGTCGAAAACTATTTAAGTAATGAGGTTACTTTGAAATGAGTAAAAGATGTTTTTCAAAGACGTAATAGATATGCTTCCCCCGGCTTCAGCCATAACTAAGTTGTAGGCAATTTTTTCAAATCCCTTGCCGTTATCCCTCAGCAATATTTTTCAAGCAACTTAACGTGCTGTCGTAAAAGTCGTCCTTAGCTTTTACTCTTGGGCTATACTTTTTCATCCTCTATATATATTTGAGCACTGGCACGCCGTATCCTTTTAACGTCACTTAACAGTAATCTCTGAGGGAAAGAACGGTTATATGTAAAGTTGATGATATAATCTATTGCGCATAAAAAAGTATCGAGATTATTCTAAGATATAAATGAAATTTCGAAGTTACTTTTCATAGATATCTAATTTTAAAAAGAGAACCTTCAAAATTTACTGTTATTTTTGGATGTATGTATCTGAAGTTGGCTTTCTGTGTCGTTTACTTCATTCATTCATAATTCCCATCAATAGATGGGATTCTATGCATCAATACTTAGTTAGATAATATATTTTATCTAAGCATTCGGTTAGTTTTATTAATGCGAATATGTAAAGTCCACAGTATCTGTTGAGTGAGGATTGTCACCTACAAACAACATGTATGTCGAGCATTTCATGTTCCATGTGTGGATGTGTGATATTGTGCAGATAATCTACTTATACTCTACTTATATCTACTTAGAATCTCCCCAATGCATTCATTTTCGCTTTTGCTAAGTCGTCCCAGTTCCCACGTTTTTTCCTGGTTTATGCTTATCGCGTCTGCGACATAAAAGATGATAGAACACGTATTCCATGCATTAAGGGTATTTCATTTCAAACCATTCCTTGAATGTTTAAGATGACACCGATTTTCTTAATCGCACTACGTGAATTTTTCTTTTGAAACACATGAAAAGTTTTCACGAAGGCGAAATATTTTGTTTATAACTGTCGAAAAGTCACAAACCTTCATGAATTATTCAATAAGTCAGATGATTCATGAAGCAGATGAAAATCTATTAAAGAAAAAATATTTTTAATTAGACTGAAATCACTTAATACTCGGAGATATTGCTTTCTTAGGAGATATTTCAGATATAATAGTTTAATGTATGGACCACGCGATGATTTTAAAATGATATTTATAATTTAGGGGAAATTATTCCGCTGCGGGACAAACGGACACAATGGCAAATTCTTTCTGGTGTGCAAAAAGGTTTCTCGGGTTTCCAACTTCCAATCCAACCTATTCCAACCAGGGAATTTTTGGAAACATCGCTGTTGCCAACGTTTCGATGACAATCTCTGTCATCTTCCTCAGGGCTGCACCAAGGTGCCGTGATAGTGGGATCGGTCGGACAATGATTGTGGTCGCAATATGCTGGTTGCATTGTATGCGTGGTCAAACTGGTGAAGGATTGCAGGGATGGGATGTAATTATCAAGGCGGGGAGAAATTAGGTAATTGATTGTGCTTTGGAAGGTTATGTTGGTTGGTTACAGGATAAGGTATGAGTGAACATAGAGTTTTTAGGTTTTGGTTTTAAGGATTATATAGGGTAGGTTACAAGATTGGCCTTTTTTTTATTTTTGAAATTTCTTTTTGGTTTTAAAGGGAACAAATTTGAATTTATAAGTTATTAATTTTGGTTGTTTGAATCGTTTTTTTTTT
>KZ309052.1:3162-26951 GCA_000376725.2 Ladona fulva
AAACAATAGACCAAATGAGTTATTGCCACATTGCTCATGGAATTCTGATGACAGTGGCTATGTATACGAAATTTTCATTTAATTTTGAATGCATATAAAACCGTCTATATTGTTTATATTTCAATTATAAACGTAGAAAATATTAAAAATACGCAAACTCATAGGGGTCTAATAAAAAACTTTTTCCTAGAGCCTCCGCCTTTCCGCCTCTTAAAATTAAATACCATAACCATATATTTGGTGATTTGCAGGTAAAAATTCTTCCGTAAGGCTTTGAGGAACCAATGTTCCTCAAAGTCTGTTTCCCAGCTTACACCGGTCACTAAACATCAGTAACAATTAGTCATGCATACTTCATATGTTGACATATTAAGTTGTCATTAGGAGCTAATAGGCCAAGTTGCTTTAGAATATCATTACCCTAGCAGCAACAGTCTCCAGAAGTGTGAATAAAACATGCAAAGCTATTTGAAAATTGGAAAAGACTCAGATCAAGATGATCCTCATGAGGATATATTCCAAAACATGAAGAGGATTTATTCTTGGCACCAGAATATTTTTAGCTGATACCAATTCTTTGATTAAATCCACTGCACAAATATTCCTTTCTCATCTTAAGTTAACTGTAATTCTTTCCTCTAAATGTTTTTTACTATTTTAAGGGAAGAAACAAACAATTAGAAACATCTTAACAATCTTCACTCACCTTNCAGTCTCCAGAAGTGTGAATAAAACATGCAAAACTATTTGAAAATTGGAAAAGACTCCGATCAAGATGATCCTCATGAGGATATATTCCGAAACCTGAAGAGGATTTATTCTTGGCACCAGAATATTTTTAGCTGATACCAATTCTTTAATTAAATCCACTGCAGAAATATTCCTTTCTCATCTTAAGTTATCCATAATTCTTTCCTCTAAATGTTTGTCAATCTTCATTTTCACATCATAATCTCTCCTAGATAGGCCTTGTGCATCACAGAACAGNCCAGCTTCTGTTCAAGACTGGAAGGGGAGAAAGGAAATTTCCGCGCACTTTGAGTTACTGTCGGACCAGAAATGTATAGACCTTGAAAACAATGCGTTTCCTGACGAAGATCCTCGGTTGTAAATAGATATATTATACATCGTTCAAAAGAGCAATACATGATGATGATTTAGCAGGGGATCCTGCTTTATCAGAGTCAGTGTGAATCCAATCTGTTTACAGAAAAGTAATGCAAATTCATGAGTCGGCCATCTCTCTCTATATTACAGGAATATCAACTTTTAAGTAAATGTGTGGTATAAAGTCATGGAGCATGCTCTCTGTTTTTTAGATATGATCGTAATTCATTGGATAAGTTGCGGAATTAAAAATCGTTGCACTTTACAAATTTTATTATCTATGCAGTTGAAATTTTTACTATATCATCTAAAACTATTTAGAAAAAAATTATCTAGAATAGATTTTTCTGAANCTTAAATCTACTATATAAAAGAATAAATAAAATTTCAAGTAAAGAAAACAAAAAACTACAAGTTAAATCACTTTACACAATAAAGACAAAAATCTGTAGATAACTATGAAATATAAGTGATAAAAGGAATAAAATCTAGGACTAAAAACCGACCTAAACTATAAAACGAAAAATTTACCGAGATATTACAAAGAACGAGAATTGCAGCGAAATGAGCTTTCAAGCAGCCACGACCGACAGAGAGTTAGAGAGAGAGGCTGCTAGAACTGCAACGCTGTACGGTTTTTCAGGCTTCCCGCCCAAAATCGGGACTTTCTGTTGGCTACGGCTCCCCAACCCCTGAAACACCTCGTGGGCGGAGCACAGATCAAGATCCAGCGGCTCTAGTATAATTGCCCCCATATCATCTAGAAAACGCAGAATTGAACTGGCAATAATATGTTCAATTATTTTACAGAACATTGATGTTAAAGATATCGGTCGGTAGTCTTCCGGTTTCGAGGAACTGGAACTGGAGTGATATGCGCTCTTCTCCACGATATAGGTACAACTCCCTCATCCATGGTTTTCCTATAAAATACATAAAGAAAGGGAGCAAGCTCATTCGCCAGTGTTTGAATAACAAGCGATGGTATACTTTCTGGTCCCGGCGCTTTCTTCTTGTCTACCGCTCTCAACAACTTTACTATTCCATCCACAGACAACTCGATTGGCCCCATCTTTGAATTAACCGGCGTAGAAAATTCGCTCGTGCGTCCATCGTCTAAAGTAAAACTTTCCTGGTAGTGTCGATTAAGTAAATTCGCTTTTCCCATTGAATCACTAATCATAAATCCCTCATCCTTAACAAGGCTGGGTACTGAAGACTGACCTCCACGGAATTCTCGGACATGTGACCAAAACTCCTTCTGGTCGCCTCCTAAAGACTCTAAAAAAGGGTTTTAGATCTATACTCGCGAAACTCATTCTGTGATTCTTCCTTAACCAATCTTCGCACTTCCGCATATTTCTGCCGCTCATTTTCAACGTCTACTCCAATCCTCTCTAGCCTCTTCATCCGAGCGTGTAAAATCCTTTGCTTCCTATGCAACGCCCGCAACATAGGTTTCATCCAACGCGGTTCCTTACGTTAATTTGGTATTTATCATGTGATATCAGCCTTAAACTCAAGTTGAATTCTGAAAATTAAACCTTAATAATTCGATTCAGACTTTTTCAATTCTGCTGTTCACGACTGTACGATTTCAACATCGGTCTAAAAGTCTACTTTTGTTCTATTAAATGTCCGATTAAATATTGCACGGGCTAGCAATGCTCCACTCCGCTTAGGGAAATGCGTCTTTTCGCAGAAGTGCCGTCTTATCTTTCTTTTTATTTCAATGTCTCGCAGAGAACAGTCGAGAGAGGGCTTTTTTGGAATTTAGTATTCTAACGAGAGAAACGTGAGCGAATCTCGGAAGTAACAGCTGAGCTGCATTTGCCGATTCGGAGTTTGAGTGAATCACTTTGAATGGGAATTGAGGGGTGACGTTGGGAGAAAAGACAGAGGAGAGCGATGATGAAAGTAGAAATAAGGGAATAAAATCTCTAATATTATGGTATTTTTGAAAATGAAGAATAAATTAAACGGGAAATTATGAATGTAGAAACAGCGGCTTTGACTATAATAACAAAAGATATTACAGAATACAACTGCGAACAGTTGACAACAGAAACTACTGGAAATGAGGTAAATGTGCCGCTTTTACGTAAAGGGTGGCAGCTTAATGCAGGAAGGAAAGCTCAAAAAACCCGAAACTTCTGTAGCATGACATTTAGTCAGATCGATTATCCAACAAACTCCGAAACTGCCAGAAATCATTTTACACGTTCCGCAAACTGCTAAGTTTCGTGTGAGTATTTTACAGGAGCTTCTTATGGTTCAGAAGGACGTATGGGAAATTCCGAAATTCAGCAGGGGAGTAAAAAAAGATGAAATACTCAGGTGAGTGGATTTACTATCCTCCTTTATTATTTGCTCCTATCGTCCGATAGGACGCATAGATGAAGAGCACTCAAGCAATGCAAGAAATGGTTACGCCAGTGGTTGAATTTGCGAGACTGAGCAATGCTATAACGAAGATTTATAACGCGATATGTTCGCTGGTACCTTGCCGAGAATAAATTCTCACTATAGTAACATTCACTAATTTCCAATTCTTTGCGACGCTGGCTTCGTTCATTGACTTGTAGAGCACAATTTGGAGGTATGGAGCAACGCTATCCACCAGTTCTTTCAATACTCTAACAAGAATACCTTCAGAACCTGGGGATTTATTCGGCTTAATAGTACACAAGAGTTTAGCGATTCCATTTTCAGTAAAACAAATAATTGTCATCAACGCGTTTGTTTGTTACCGGAGTACTTACAACGGTGGGGATATGAAAGCCACTGAGGGAAGTTAATTAATTGCATTCGTGGGGTCACTTTTCATTGGGTGTCACTAAACTCACAGAGTTTTTATGCTGCGCTAACGTAGAACTCCTCAACTCTCAGTATTCATGATCTGAAATGAAAGAGGGAGGGAAGCAACTCTCTCCTTTTCTTGACTAGTTAGTCTCTTTTCCTCTCCAAAGTTTTTGATAGCCTATGGATAGGGTGTATGAGATTCAAATTTTCCTCTAGATTGAGTATGGTTCAGACCGACGTAAATGAGATACCGAAAAAGTGAACTAATATGAATAACTTTTTTGTGAATTGACTGATTCTATGGTTAAGAAAAATGAACACGGAAAATTCCACTCCATTGCCGAAAATTATTCTTGTGTTTCTCTTAATTACTAGCGTTTCGTAGATAATCATTGAATGTGCTGAAATCCGGAAAATTACGAATATATATCGAGATGACTCTCAGCAATAGTAGGTAATCTTTTCACCCGTATGATTTCATTTACAAATATTGTTACGAGTACCTTAACCAGGTTGATACTAATGTTTTTTAGGGAACACCTAAAAGCGATACGTTGTAATTGATAATAGGGAAATATTAATTGAACCAAATTATCCGAATTCCTACAGGTATTTTTCAATTTTAAATTTTTATCTAAATTTAAATAAAAATGTTATTTAAATATTCCACCTATCTATATCTGATGCATGAATATGTATAGTTTTGCTTTCTTCACTGAAATGAAATTTCTATGAATTTGTTAAGCTTTTGAATGGCAATATTTTTTTTTTAAATATCCATAGTAAATGGTAGATTCGTCAGCAGTTCCCGAGCATCTTGAAAATGCAATTTGATTCAAAAACAAGTTTATGAACCAATAACAAGCAAAATACGAAGCGAAAGCATTTGGCTTCCCAAGTTTCCAACCTGTTTCCGCTGCTCTATCGGATATAAATGCCTTGGGGATGTTCTTCAAAATTTACTTCTTTCGGTAAAAGAGAAAAAGATTAAAGGATGCCGAGAGAAAGTGGCGGAGTAGAACGTGAGCTTTGTATTGGATATTTGTTAGATTTGGGAATGAAAAAGTGAGCAAGAAGTCGAAGAACAGTATTATGAAAGAGAGAGGAAAGAAATTCTGGGATATGAGAGATGGAGAAAGTGGTCCGGAACTCCTTGTTGCCAAAAGGAGTATTTTTAACTTTCCTCCGTACTTATTACGCCGTCTTTTTTCCCTTTCCTATCGTAAGAGGAACGGACGCGTTATATAATCAGGCTATTCTTTCCGAAGGACTACAACGCTCCCTGTGAAATGAAGAGTACACACATTAAAGAAGGAGGAAAACTTACGGTGGAAAAGAATTACGCAGAAATAGATGAGAATAACGAGAAAGACGATATCCCTTTCATCAACCATTTGTTTTCAAAAACTGAGGACTGTTAAGTTTATGGGCATTGCAGCTGTCGAAAGGCAGATCCCCTCCTAAGCTTTAGAGGAGGCAACATTGGGAGTGAGGCTGCTTGCCCTTACGCTCCACTTCCGCACACTGTAAGTCAGCCAACTTGGTACCTACCTACTACCCTATACCCACCTACCTATCCTACCGCCCATCTGCCTACCCTACCCTACAAATGTAGGCGTTTTAAGTTTTCATGTTAGCGATGAATATCTCCTACGCAAACAAAATCGACTGTGGAGGCCGACAATGAGATAATTTATAATTAAGGATATTCATTTCTCCTTGATAGGACAATGAGGTAAAATGATTCTCGTAGAAAATAGTCACTATAGTAATCTCAAGGATGATCATTCCCATAATAATGAGAAATCTTTCTTCGACACTCCTTATAAGGATCTTTTCTCTTCTCGATTTCCAGCTTTCAATATTTATTCTTTCAGTTGCATTTGCGCTTACTTTGAGCGTCCACCAGCATGTTATTGATGCCGAGGGATTAGGAAGAAAACGTCAGTATTGCGATGCATAGGAAAGATTCACTGTATAAGAATGAGGAGAAGGGATTGGAAGAGTGTGGTTGGTGTCATTTACCGCAGCCGGAACTTTGGTCCGCTACGATTTGGTCCGCTACGATTTGGTCCCACGACAATTTGGCCCCGCTACCATTTGGTCCGCGACGATTTGGTCTGCGGCGGCTAGGTGCTACGATGATTTAGTAACGACACGCGATAAATTTTTGTTGCGCAAGGCTGAGGTTTATCATAATTAATTATTATTGTGGTTTCTGGATAGAATTCAATAGTTTTGTTAGTATTTAACCTTTTGTTAAACAATAATTAGAAGTATGCCTTACTGGAATCGGAGCGTGCAATAGGGGAGGAAAACAGTTATCCGGACGTAAGAATATGACAAAAGTATTGTTTATTTATAAATTAAAGTCTTTGATAAACAAGGAATACGCATCTCGAGACAAATGAGTGTTGTTTCAGAGATAAATATCGAAGGGAGGAAATCGGCATAGATGATTAATTTGAATGGTACATAGAAAGAGAGTCTGCAAATAACCATAGACATTTACAATAACAAATTTATGATGCTAAAAAGATATTGTTCAAATCGAAATCATTGGGAGAAGAGGAGGGTAGACAATTTCAGGACGCTGAGGTTTGCAATGAATCTTCTGGCAGTTACATAAAGATTACTCAAATGGACAAACGGAAATGGTTACTTGTAAGGCGGAGGAGGTGGGGGAGGGAGGAGTATGCTACATATGTGTGTGAATAGGTAGGTAATGGGTATCAAACCACTCGTACCGTTCTACAGATTACGAATAAACAATGCGTAACGCAACAAATATATGTATAATGGAATTGGTTGGAGGAAGTTTGGGTTTCATTACCCGTATCGCCCTTTCTTATCTGGACATTCTGAGAAATAAACATTAACAAATTTATGAGGCTAAAAGGTAATCGTTCATTTCAAATTCCTTGGAAGGAATCTTAACTATATTTCTTCAATGAAAAGGGGAAACAGTTTTTTAATGTACGATACAGATTCAGGAGTAACTTTGTGGTACTTCTTAACTTGTAAAAAATCCATCGTAAACAAACTTTTACTAGACCACTATTTATTCCACATATTCCATTTATTCCACATTATATTCCACAATATTCCAAGTCTTTTCCTATGGTAATATAACAAAAAGTAGCTTGCGACTACATTTCTCAATGCGTTTTGCCGAAAACTCTCGACATTCCCATAGAATTCCCCAAGAAATTTCTCTCCGAAATCTTTTAGAGGAAAAATAATAACATTTGTGGGGTGGGAAGTAGATGAAATGTAAAAGATTTTGATACCAAGAAAGACCGTGTTACACGGAAGGTTAGCACCAAATACTTCGGTTCAAAGACAACCGCAACTAATTCTCGATTTTTTTTTTAAGTATCACTTTTTTCATTTTCCTGCGATTATTATAGCATTTGACCTGGATTAAATCTAAATTACTTTTACAATTCGATGAAAATTTATCAAATCAGTTTTGGCCAACTTTATTTTCCTACGTAAAAGTTGCAAGAGCGCGGGCTGCTTCCCCGTAGAAATGCACGGGGTTGTGAGATTTACATTGTCTTCATAACGTTGGACGGACAATATGAATGTATATTTTATTTTGCTATTTAGTGTTTGTGAATAAACAAAGCCAAAAACCTTGTTTCGAATCTGTCAGTTTCATTTAAAGCTCTGGAGTAATAACTACTGACCATATTTCCTTCTCTTTTAAATTTCTTGAAGAAATATTGGTATCTGAAGGATAGTTATTAACAATATAGTATAACAAAGCTGAATATCTCTTGCTAGAATTTTGGAACATTCTTATTGGAACGTACTTTTAACAGTATTTTTCTGGTTATTCGTACTATTTAAAATAACGACAACATTTACTGAGGTAATTCATGTCTCTTATGCCTGCTTTAACATTACCTTTGCTCATCACGGTGACTGCAGAATTGAAGATGGAAAAAGGAGCATGGCTGTATATAAAAGTTTTTCGTTGAAACGCACCTAAATCCGTGCCTCTGGCTACTGCAAGAGCATACCAAAGGGTAACGACTTCTAATTCCGCGAAATCAGTTGGACGCTAAGAATGGGACCTGAATATTTTGGTGTATGCGGGAGATCCTGGGTTTAACCCGGCGCCCTACTGTTTTCGAGGAATTGGATAACCTTCAGTACACCTTTTCAGTGACAGCTATAGAAATAACTTAAAACTAAGTTGCCATCTGTAGTATTAGAAGGAACGTCTTCAGTTCTTTTATACTCTCTTTTAAAATCTGTGTCTTTTGGAGAAGTAAGCGAGTAGAATTCCACCTGTGTGAAGTGCAATAGAAAATGCACCCAGTAAAAAGCAACCTTTTAAGGTAGAAGTTGCTGAATTCCTCTCCATCGGCATCCAATGAAAACTCGGATGGTAGGAGAGACGAAGTGAAACTGCATAATCTAAGGAAGCGCGAGAAAGAAATCATTCTCAACGTAAGAAACTTCTTTCAAGCAATTAAGTCAGGAGAGGAAGATGTAGATTTAACTCTAGTTACAACCAACACTGCATTGTGTGCCGGAGTGAGCGAAAGAACGGTGAAGAGCATTGCTTGAGAGCACCGTATGAGCTAAGTATTTATATTTTATTTCTTAAACAAAATAAGAAGAATTCGGCGAAGTAAAAGAGGTCCGAAATAGGAGCAAGAAAAGTCGAGGAGACGTATAAGCTGTGGCGAAGGCAAGTGAAGAACGTCGCTTTATTTAATTTATCTAAAATCTAAAATATACCTAAATTCAAAATTTTCGGATCATGGAAAATTTTATTAATAATATTAAGAATGTAACTGTGCAATCAACATTTTCTAACATCAAAACTCTAGGACAAGATAGATTATAAACTTTTACGCCGATTAACAACAATATAATACATATTCGAAAATTTGAAAAAGCTGAAATCCTTATGTGTCTCTGGATGAGATTGTGATGCCGTAAGTTGTGCAGTTTCCTTGTAATTGATTTTTATACAGCATGAAAAAGCCGAGATTCGCAAAAAGTGCCGTTTTTTGGTACCTTGGTTTAAATATTTCTTCCCGATAAATTTAGTCCTTCGTTGCCGTCAACCAGAATTCCAGTAATAAAATATAAAATAACCTTTATTTCGGTGTAAATATTGTTCAACTGCGTTGCGCATTTAGCTCGCAAAAAAATTAACAAAGTACAGGGGCACATATTTAAAAATTCGATAGTAGTCATATCTAAACAGAAAAAATTTATATTAAAATCTGTTTCCCCTTTTCATTGAAGAAATATAGTTAAGATTCCTTCCAAGGAATTTGATATGAACGATTGCCTTTTAGCCTCATAAATTTGTTACTGTTTATTTCTCAGAAATTCCAGATAAGAAAGCGCGATGCGGGTAATGAAACCCAAACTTCCTCCAACCAACTCCATTATACATATATTTATTGCGTTACGCATTGTTTATTCGTAATCTGTACAACGGTACGAGTGGTTCGATACCCATTACCTACGTATTCACACACATATGTAGCATACTCCTCCCTCCCCCACCTCCTCCGCCTTACAAATAACCATTTCCGTTTGTCCATTTGAGTAATCTTTATGTAACTGCCAGGAGATTTATAGCAAACGTCAGCGTCCTGAAATTGTCTACCCTCCTCTTCTCCCAATGATTTCGATATGAACAATATCCTTTTAGCAACATAAATTTGTTATTGTAAATTTCTATGGTTATTTGCAGTCTCTCTTCCTAAGTACCATTCAAATTAATCATCTATGCCAATTTCCTCCCTTCGATATTTATCTCTGAAACAACACTCATTTATCTCGAGATGCGTATTCCTTGTTTATCAAAGACTTTAATTTATAAATAAACAATAGTTTTGTCATATTCTTACGTCCGGATAACTGTTTTCCTCCCCTATTGCACGCTCCGATTCCAGTAAGGCATACTTCTAATTATTGTTTAACAAAAGGTTAAATACTAACAAAACTATTGAATTCTATCCAGAAACAACAATAACAATTAATTATGAGAAATCTCAGCCTTGCGCAACAAAAAATTTATCGCGTGTCGTTACTAAATCATCGTAGCACCCAGCCGCCGCAGACCAAATCGTCGCGGACCAAATCGTAGCGGAACCACATTCCGGGTGCCGTCATTCACATTTAAACCGAGCAAGCCACCTATGGCGCATGGCAGGGGGTGTAGAAACACCGATAATTCTATCCCACCCTAACTGCTATTAGCTTCTCTAATACTACTAAGCCGTAGAAGAGGATGAAATTCGGCCAAAAATATTAAGAGATGAATTTTATAGGGCACTGAAAGTGTTGAAAGACCATAAAGCACGAGTAGTCGATGAGATCCCAGGAGAAATTTTATAATCTATCGGGAAAAATCCCCAAAGACTACCTCTTTGATATGATTAGTGAAATGCACATAAAGGAATAGTGCCTGATGACTTTGAGAAAATACGTATGATATCCATACCCAATAAGATAAGCCCACATAAGTGTTTATGATTCTAAGCCTGATGTCACTTGCGTCAAAGATACTGCCAAGAATAATATATCATCGAATAGTAAAGAATATTGAAGTAAATCTACAAGAGGCTCAATTTAGCTTCAGAAGAAACCGTGGTACACGTTTAACTTTTCCATAACTAGCCTAAGGCTAATTATGGAAAAATGATGGGCCTTAACAAAAAGATAGCAATAGTCATAATTCATATGAAAAAGGCCTTCGATAATAGCAATTGGAACGCCTTGTTTAGTGTCCTCAAGGATGTTAAAGTACATTATAGTCACAGGAGGATAATTCTCCAGCTTTATCAGAACCAGGAAGCCATATTAAGTGTAGACGAAACAAAAGCAAACATCTCTGAAGTTGATAGGCGAGTATGCAGCTTCACCCCTATAATTTTAAACTTATACATGGAACAAGCAATGAAGGAATTTTCAGAAAATTATAGGAATGGATTGAAAGTGAACTCTACACAACAATCCAATTTGCAGACAGCATTTTAAGCAAAAAGTGACCTAAAGGAAGGATTGAATTAAACGAATTAATTTTTTTAAATAAGTGGAACATGAAAAACAACAAGACGAACACCAAAATAATTAAATCCGCAAGAGATGGACAACAGAAATGTTTGGAAGGAAAACATCTTATGCAAATCACTACTTTTAGGTAGCTGTACGTATAAAATTTGATGGATGTGACAAGCAGGATAGCGCAAGCAAAACATGCTTTCATCAAAAAGAAATATCTCTCGACACAAAAAACGTCTCACAACAAAGTCGTAAGGTATTTGTTTTAAGCTATGTATGGAGTGTGCGCACATACAGCTCAGAAACATGGACTTTAAGAAAACTAAAAAAATAACTTGGAATAATTTGAAATATGGCGCTGGAGAAGAGTACTAAAAATACATTGGGCAGAGAGTTGCCAACCTCGAGGTTCTAGAAATAATTGGAGAAGAACAAACGCTGATAAACTCAATCTCAAAAAGAGAAAAGTAAAAAAAACAAATGGATCGGACACCTCTTAAGGCATTCGTGTTGGATCACTACCTTGATGGAAGATAGGGGTGGAAATAAGGGTGTTTCCAGACTATGCTTAGGGGTGGAAAGACGAGGGGCCGAATAGAAGGAGAGTCAAATATGTTCAGTAGAGTCTCAATTATCCGAGTTAATGTTGACACCTCGGATATTCGAAAAATTGGATAATACGGAAGGAACATGTTGCATACGAACATTTTGATTGAATTGTGTGTTTGCAGTTGAAAATCATTTTGATATAAAGTTTTTTAAATACAACATTTCTGGAATAGCAGGTGCCAAAAATAGCGACATGACACGAATTCGAACCCCGGTCTTCGCGTAGGTATTCTAACTACTGAACTACATTTACATTAAACCCCGCAAGCCGCCAATGGCCCATAGTAGGGGGATCTGCAGTGATAAACTTTTCGAAGAGCTTAAGTCGGTAATCAAGTCTTCTATTCCTAAGCGAAGGCCATGAGAGGGATTCCATCATAACCAAAATGCCAAACTACCATGGCGCGTCTCCTCCGCAGTGTTTGGGCGGAACCCTCGCCAAGGTGAGGACTGGCGGTAGTTGGTGCGTTGATTCCACAACACACGACCCTTTAACAGTGCGGAATGACACGGCATAGTGATTTCGTGTTAGAATACCGGACGGAAAGTGAAGGACTCGAGTCCCACTCATGTCGTTATTTTCCACATCTGTTTACCCTTAATCTTTGAAGCGAAATTTTTAATGATCTCGAATATATGGACCCTCTCGAATTGGTTTCCAATGCAACTTTCGATTTTTCAAATAAACTATCATTCACCTGGATATTCACATTTATCGGAAATAGAATAAAACCATCCTTATGTTAATTTAAAAAGCTTCAAAGAGTTATTCTCCAAAAGGATTTGGATTTCTCAAGGGAGTGTTAACGCTTTAAGAAACACCTTAATTAGCGAAAATTAAAACCGTTCGGAAGATAGAAAATATTTCTGAAGGTATTCTGGAGGACCTAGTTCAAATATTACAGAATTGTAAAAAAATAAACAGCCGTAACTGCTTGAGGGAGAAACAGGAGAAATAAAGAAGGTTGCGCCGGTTGATAAAGAGAGAATAAACAGAACGCGAAGGCGACAAAAGTGAGATAGGTTGGACAATGAAGAAGAATCCTAGGTAATTACGCCGAAGTGGGGATTGAAGAAATAATTACGTCTGAAGGCTCTCCCACAACGCCGCTTTGAAAATTTTCTCCCGCTCATTCTCGACAAACATTCTTTTTTTCCCTCTCTTCTACCGCAGGCTTGACTTTTTGTCGAGAGGAAGACAGAGTTGGAGAATCACCGCTTTTCTCCAGTTTCCTTAAAAAGCCTCCAGGCTGAGTGGCGTAATAGTCGCTGCTATTCCACCTATTGAACTTGTCTCTCTCCCTTTTAAAAGCACAAGGTTCACCGAATGGCTATAATTATTCCCCACTATCCTGCAGGTAATATCTTGTAATTAAGCAAGAGATTGGGGGTGATAAGAAAAGAAAGAAAGGGAAGCTCATGAGAGAATGAAAAACAAGAAAGAAATAATAAAAGCAGAAACAAAAGAATTTTAAAACATTGATATCACTGGTCCCATATTTCTCGAACCAATTTTCTTTCTCATATTCACTTATCTCTTGAGTTACTTTTTCGATCTTACATAACCTCCGTCTAACTCTTCTAATCTACCGTCAAATTTCTTAATAACCATTTTATCAGGTGATTTACAACATCGTAGTATCAGCTCGCCTATTTTCTTTGATCCGTAGACTTCCTTTTAGACATTCTCGAAGACAGAATTCTCTCACACACTTCGTTCTACCGGTTATCACCAATCTTCCCTTACTTTACCTTAACCTCACATTTCCTGTTTCTTCCTTATTGCATGCTTTTGATCTCTTTCTATGTTCTTTATTTTCTTTCTCATCTTTCTTTCGATATATCACCCGGTACTATACTACGACTTCGGACACGACTCCTAACCAGACTCCGACAACCCAGACGAACAGGAACTGACCACCACGGCTAAGTATACCCAGCCTAAGTTCAGTGACACCGTTAGAACCTGTGCTACCTTACCCCTTTCCTAACGCTGACGTCCTCAGCCTAGTGTTAATGGGAGCTGACATACCACGACCAGTGAACGCCCCATATGCTAACCTCAAATCCCGGCCAACAAGTGAATTACAAAGTGTCTTAAAGTTATTACAAAAGCAAAAAGTGATAAAGAAAGTTAATAAAGTTAAATGTGCATTCAGAGCATCGGTGATCCCCAAAGCTTCGTGCATGCCCCGACTAATACTAGGTCTATCACCCTGGACGTCTTATTACAAAAACCTCTGTTTTTCTCTCCTCGATGCCGCCAAGGCTATCTTGTGCCTCGGACCAAACGTTTTTCTTGCCAAATTCGACCTACAGGATGCCTTTCACCAACTGCGCATCAAGACACGGCACCAAGAATTCTACGGGATCGATACGGGTGAAGAAATATTCCAAATGACCAGGCTACCCATGGGCCACACGCTGGCCCCCGCCATTCTACAGAGATATTCCCGGGCAGTAGCCGCCGAGGTCGCGGAAAAGTTTCCAGCCAGGCTAATAGTATACCTAGACGACTGGCTTCAGGTAGGCGCAGGCCTCGACGGTTGCACTACCACAAAAGTCGCAGAATTTCTCCAGCACGACCTGGGAATCACCCTAAATTTGTCTAAGTGTCAGTTCGAACCTCAAACGAACATCAAGTACCTAGGGGTACAAATAGACACTGTCAAAATGCAGCTGAAACTCCTCCCGGGCACCATCGCTCGCCTGCATCTAATACTAAACATCATTCCAAGACTCAAGACAAAGGATCTACCCAAAGCAGCCGGGTTACGCCTACGACAAGGCGCCATCGTAGTCCCGGAGTGGGAACAGGAGTGGATATACGAGTTTCCAGAAGAACTTCCCATCTACCAGGCCGAGGGCTACATGGCGCTACTTGGACATTACATCCTTGTGGAAAAGAAACTGATTAACCCAAATGTAATTACTCAAATTATTGTACATTGCGACAACGCAGCCGCCGTGTTAGCCCTGACAAAAGGGCGCGGCATTTTGTTTGAAACTGTATTGTATCGCCAATTGTATATGTTTATAATAAAGGAATCGTCACTTTACGTGACCTGGAGGGTTGTCTTGGGAAGGCTGAATTCTGCTGACCGTCCTTCTCGGACTGTCCCGGTTTGAAATGCTTGGCCAGCACTCTCAGCCAGCCGAGTATTTAAGGCGGGCGCCCGGGATGGGTGCGTCAGTCTGGAACAGTCTGTGCGGGGCGAGCCCCAGATCATCATAGCCATTGCATGCTGTTTATAAGGACCAAGCACCTTCGATGACTACCATCAGATATTGGTTTAATGAATGCAAGCGTGGCCGGACATCCGTTTTTGATGAAGAGCGCCCAGGCCGTCCGACTGAGGTGACTACGGAGGATATGGTTAACTAAGTCCATGATCTTGTGCTAGCAGATCGCCGTGTGAAGATCAGAGTGATTGCTGACATTGTAAATATCTCAACTGAACGCATAAAGTACGCATTCATAATAACGCATTAAAGTATCCTACACGAAGAATTGGGCATGAGAAAGCTATCGGCGAGATGGGTTTGCACACAGTGGAGCAAAAACGGAATCGCATGACAACTTCGGAGCACTGTTCGGGCATATTTAAGCGCAATCCATAAGAGTTTCTACTGCGTTTCGTGACTTTTGATGAAACATGAATCCATTACTACACGCCAGAAATGAAAGAACAGTCAAAACAGTGGATTTCACCCAGCGAACCTGCTCCAAAGAAGGCGAAAACGGTTCCATCGGCCGGAAAAGTCATGGTCACCGTATTTTGGGATTTAGCGAGGCATCATCTTCACCGACTATTTGGAGAAGGGAAGGACAATCATGGAGCAGTACTATGCTGATTTATTGGACCGATTCGATGCTGAATGAGGAAAAAATGGCCCAAGTTGGAGAAGAAAAAAGTGCTCTTCCATCGTGACAACGCACCAGCTAAGTCATCTGCAATCGCCACCGCAAAACTAGTCGAATTACGGTACGAATTGCTACCTCATCCACCCTATTCTCCAGATTTGGTCCCATGCGATTTCTTTTTTTCTACAAACATGAAAAAATCGTGGAGGAAAGCGATTCACGTCAAACAAGGAAGTCATCGCCACAACAGAGGGCTATTTTGCAGAGTTCGACAAAACGTATATTTTGGATGGCTTGAAAAGTTAGAATATCGCTGTACTAAATGTATTGAGTTGAAAGGAGACTATAGTGAGAAATAAATTTAAAAGAAGTTAAAAAAATACGTTTGCTTGCCTAATACATGTACTTATCATACAGCCCTTGTAAGTCACATCCTCCGATTTTGTTAACTTGTCTAATATACTATGATACAACTCCATTTATTCAAGCTGTTTGTCATTTCATCTGCTGAACTTTTAAACTCAATTGATTTAAATTAAACTTTTACATCTGACGTTCTACTCATATCCAAATTCCTCTCTAACATTTTAAGCAAATATTAAAAGATGCTACTCTGGTGGTGATGATAGATAAACAATTATTTAAGATTGTCTTCGTTTAATGAGGAATGAGGCCTAATTGTTATTGCGCTTACGGGCAATGAATGAGTGCATTAATGAGAGATTTGTGAGTAAATTTCTATGTGCTAAATATGATCAGTTTAATAAGTAATTAAGTATAAATAATAATAAGTAATTTAACTGCCTTAAATAAAGCAGTTAATTAATTTAAATATCAAATATTTACCCAAAGGCTAAAAAAATACTCGATGGCAATGTTTCGATACTCGATGGCTAAAAGGCCTTAAACGAAAACTAGCCCTCATATTTTTAGAACACATCATACTGTGAAAGCAATATGCAAATGGGATGAAATAACATTAATTAGTAGGCGAAGATTCGGTGGACTGTTGTTGAGTTTCTCTTCTGGAACCAAGTATTTCACATTTTAACACTTACTATTTTAACTATTTCTTCAGTTATGAAATGCAAAAATAAGTTAAATATGATTTCCAGATTACGGCCAACGAGACGGATAAATCGTTGATACAAGCAGCTAATTATGGTATGAGAATTCTGACATTAGAGCAGAAATAAAATTAAATAATAAATCCACTGCTAAAACTCATCCAAAAGAGAGAGAGAGGAAAATGAATAGTAATGTAGAGAAAACAGGAGAAGAGCGCGTGTTTGGGAAATTTGAGGAACGCTGAGGAAGAAGGCGGAGGAACATGAGAGTGAATACGCAAACGTCGTATTTCTGTGGCTATGAAAGCTATTGAGGAAAAACTGATGAGAAAAGGAAAGGGGAGAGAAAGTTGCACAGGAGGAGCAAGGAATACCTCTTTGGAGATCTAATGAAAAGGAAATGGAGGAAAGCAACTTGATAGTAACTCACGGAAGTTTCCCTTTTTGACATGCTTTACGCATTGCTAGCGAGAAAAATTGATCGCCAGACAGTTGTTCGCCGGAGGAGAGCCAGAAAGTTGCCTCTCCATAATTAAGGGGTCGTAACAGCTCAAATGTATATGTATATTGATTATTAACTTTGACATTAATTTTCCTAATTTTTTTTTTGATTTTTGCAATTAATTTTCCTAATTGTTTTCCTTAATTTAAGAATGTCTGGTTTTCTTCCGCCGTTTAGTAACTTTATTGACTCTTTTAGTAGTATTGTTAAAAGTGCTTCCACAGCTTAGGTCATTTTGCACATGGTCTCCCACCGGGAATCGAACCCGGGACCGCTTTCACCGAAGTCGAACGCGTTGCCCACTTGGCTATCCGGGAGACTTGACTCTTTTAATGCCGAAAATATTATGAAATAGCCCTTTTCCTCATCATTAATTCATTATAGGCAGAGAACATAGCATTGAACATAAAATTAGTGATAACGTATGCATGCGATTTATTAAATTAGCGTGGAAACCCAAATCAATGGTTATCGAAATACTGGAGTTCGGGTGGATTCGGGTGTAACAAACCACAGAACAAAATCAATATGTGTATAAGATAAGAAACGCATGCCTCAAATTCTTGATTTTAGATGAAAAGTTGTGCCATTTAAGATGGATCCTCCGGAACACACCATGTCCCAATGTAGCCTCAATATCAATATAGCCTCAATATCAATATAGCCTCAAAAATTGAAGGAGAGATCGTTCTGTCGTGGTCAAATTAACCCCGGTATGTAGGCAACCCGGCTTGTCGCTGTAAGACTTCGTTCTCTTAATTTCTTCATTATTACGTATGTGGCAATCAAGTACTGCGGAGAGCAATAAATTCAGCGAACTACTGTACTGGCAAGGAATTTATCAACAAACAATATGTTAAAATGTATCGCTGTAGAATTTCATTAGAAAAAAAGTAACTTTGAGAGCCACTGAAATTGATGGAAAATTACCAAATGAGACATTTTACCACGTTTACCCAGCCTTAAAGTGCCATTACAAACTTAAAATGCAATCACCTTTTGTAGTCGCACTTAAACCCATGTATTTTGATGAAAATGATAAATAATGTAATTGAAGACTGGAAAATAATTTAATAAACCAATATGTTAATACTAGAAAGAATCTGACAAAGATTTGTACTTTTACCACACAAAGTTTTCATTAACAAAAACAATATCACGACCGGTTTCGACGACTGATCTTCACCTTCTAGTGAAGAAACTATAAAACAACCCTTTAAATACTAGCTAGCTAAAAGGGAGAACAAGGGGGTTAGAAGGGGGGGAAAAAAAAGGAAGGAGGTGGTGAGAATTGAGGGTCTAAGCAGGTAAAGAGGAAGGGACGTCGTTATTGTAAGAAAGAACAGAGTTTATCAGCGGGGAGTGAGAAGGGAAAAGATGCTCATTCACTAAGTTAAATTTGGAAGCATGGGAATGTCTGCGAATTTCCAGTTGTTCTAGGAAATTGAGTCGGCGGCCTTTGGTAGCGATATGGAGGATTTCTGATACAAAATCTGAGGAGTGATTGTTCTCTAATAGGTGTTTCGAGAAATGTGAAACTGAAGAATTATTTTGAAAGCACCTAAAATGTTCCTTGGTCCACGTGGAAAAGCTGCGGGAGGTCTGGCCGACGTAGGCTGCTTTACAGTCCTTACATTTCAATAGGTAAACACCTGCTTTATCTTGGGGGTTGTGGTTATCTTTTCCGTTGCAGAAAATATTTCCTAAGTTGAGGGGAGTTTTGAAGGAGGGTTTAAATTATCTTTGGGGAGAAGATGTGATAATTGGAGGGATAAAGAATTAATAAAAGTCAATTTTACCCATTTATAATTTAGGGAATCTTTCACAGGGGAGAAAATTTGGTTGAGAGCGGAAGTTCTGAGTTTTCGGGCCAAAAGTGTATCAATTATATGCACAGGATATCCGTTTCTTGAAGCAATGTATTTTATTGTGGCTAATTCTTTTTGAAAGTCTGTTGCTGAAAGAGGGATAGTGACTAGTCTCTTGATGAGGGAATGGAAGGCTGATAGTTTGTGTGAAAAATGATGATTTGAAGAAAAAGGGATTACATGGTCAGTATATGAAGGCTTACGGAAGATAGAAAATTGGAGTTAGTTTTTTGCAAGAGAAATGGTAAGGTCAAGAAAATTAAGGGTTTGGTTCGTCTCTAACTCTTGGGTGAAATGGATGGAAGGATGAAGGGAGCTAAGGAGATTTAGAAAAGTATCAAGTTGTCTGCAAGTACCACTCCAAATACAAAACACATCGTCCACATACCTGTACCAACGTTTAACATTTCTTACTAAATCACTTGATGAATCAAATAATTTGCATTCAATATTGCTCATAAATATGTCGGCCAGAATCGGAGACAAAGGGGATCCCATAAAAAGGCCGTCTTTTTGCTGGTGGAATTCACCGTTAAACATAAAAAAGTTCTGTTGGGTACGTAATTTTACAAGATAGGAAATATCTGCACTTAACATCGGGTCTATATCTAGTTTGAGTAATAAATTTTCTAAAATACAAATGGTTTCACTGACCGGTACACTAGTGAACAAATTGGAAACATCAAAAGAAACTAATTTGGCGTTTTTTGGAAGTTGGAGGTTTTCCAACTTATCACATAAGTCCACAGAGTTCTTTAACGAAAAGTTTGGGTGTTTGGTTCAGTTTGGGTTCAGCATCGGCTTGAAGTTGAAGAATTGAAGAAAAAACCGGCATTTTTTGCAAAATGTAGTCAAGTTTGACCCCCTGTATCATTGTGATGATTAAGAGTTAACGTAAATGACTTGCTTAGTTGTATGCAGAATTAATTCAAGAGTAGCCATGAGACGTTTCAATGTTCTCACTCAAGGAAATCCATTTTATATATTTGGCCAGCTTTTTCCGATTCCAGCCCACTGTGCGTCTGTAATGAAAGGGGGCATTAGAGAAGCTAAAATACACAGCGGTCAGTGGAATTAGAGTTGCATGGAACTTCGTGTCCTATTGTTTGTGATCCGCGTGTTTTAAGACCACTTCAGTTTGATGCGAGAGTGTGTTTATATTATGTCTCCCTTTGGTGGAAAGTTTCTGCCTGCTTGAATAAAAAACACTTCGAAGAGGGTCCCTACTTTATGGACTGGAGAAATCGTAAACTTGTGAGTGGCTGTTCCGCAGTTTTATGGCAATTGGAAATGTAACTCAGTCATTCTTTAGTTTCACGTATTCGAACGTTCTGTCCTTAAACGGACGTGTCATTAGAGAATTCCTAGCATTGAAAGTCTTTCCGTTGTTTAGAGTCGTGCGTTATCTACGCTCCATAAACGTGAAATACTTCCGGAAGGAACATTTCTATGAATCCCTAAAGAAACTGATATTTTCTCAATATTTCCTAGGTAGAAAATCCATTATCAATTACGAGAATGTGAATTGAATGATTTTGAGTAAAAAGTAATCATTCGAAGGTTTATGAAACGATACGAAAGTTATTCCACGAATGAGTAAGTCATCAGGTCCATTGTGAATAAATTTCTCGAAAAGCCACTTTCGAATGAATATATGAGCTGACTCAGACCTCCTCTACAGCAAAGACAATTGACAGAATTAAGAATGATGAAATAAATTTAATTTTTTTCTGTTAGAGTTAACAATGTCAGAACAATGAGGACCTCCTTAAAAACTGATTTTCCTTCTCCCATATCTGCATTGAACACACGATTCGTAATTTTCCAAATTACGATTCAAAAGTAGTAAAACATTGTGTATAAAACGTTCAACGTATTAACAGAAAAATAATATATAATCTCAAACTTAAAGCATTGAGTAAAAACTTAGGAATTGAGATCTTAGGATTGAATGTTGTAAACATTTAGCTCAAATTATGATTTAATAATTAGTTATTTTTTTGTGTTCAGGAAAATGTCTATTTGATGTTAAAGAAATTTTTAGTTAGCTAGAAAATAAAATTTTAAGCAAAAAACTGATAATAAAAATTTGTGACTTGAGAACTGACGTGAAGTATGAATGGAATACATACCGAGGTACATAAATGCCAAACGTTTGATAATTTAATAAATATATTATGGATCTCGTATTTCAACGTAACAAACATGAAAAATATGGCGGCTTGTCCATGCAAATCACCTGCACCGAAGTTAAGCTATCAAAGCTCATTAGAATGAAGCGAATATGTGACGGAGTAAATTCGTTTGGTAGCAAATTTTCAGCGAAGTATACTCAGGGAAATCCGGCGAAGTAGAGCGTGGACTGAAATTGAAGAACCGACAGACGTGATCAACTGAGCAACCGCCCATTTCTGCGAAACAAGATAATACTAGAAATTCCCATTTATTGCGCCCTATCGCGGCCAAACAAAGGAGTGGAGAAAATGAGAACATCGATGGATATACAGATAGCGCGGGTAATGCAAAATATCTCTGTGACTAGATTGCTGCAGGGGACAGTGATTTTCTAAACTTTTCAGTCTGTGAAGTCTGAAATTGAATAGGATTATAAAGTCACATCGCCTATGCCGCGGAGTCTTCATCATAATCATCGTTAACATGGCGTTACTTAAATCGAGGGGAGATTAGAAAGCAAAGGTTTCGCCAAGGGAAATTTCGTTTTAAAATGGGAAACAGATGCTACACAATTCTTCCTCAGAGTAATTATTTTTACGGAAATTACGAATTATTGTTTATTCCGTATGGCTTTTCCTTCCTTCGGCCACTTTGTCCATAGATAGGCATTATTTCATCTGATTACTCCTCCCATTCTTTTGGCTTCTTTTTGCTATATTTATGCAAACTAAATTATACATCCCTTCTTTCCTTCCCTTTTCTTCAACAGTTCTTTCTGTTATGCTTTTGCGGGCATTTATTTAAATCGAACACCTTATCCGAAGAACTTTCCTCTATTTATGCCTTTTACTTCTTCACCGTCATTCGAACTGGAGTAATTTCTTCAATATCAGTCAAAGTTATCCGCTCCATCCATTACCGTGAACACATTTCATATCGGTCTATATATTTATCTTCCTTTTTTTTCCTGCTACTTGAACCACACAATACCATGACCTAAAAGGTTATGCATTGAAATATCTTATCCATAAGAACAATTGTCCCAACTATAGTCAATTAGGGTATTCTCATAATTCATATAATAAAATCAATTTATTGATGCAAATTTCCTTAACATGCGACATTCAAAGTGGATGGCAGCCGACGCAATCTAATTGGCTTTTCTAGCCACCAATAAACTGGCTGCCTATTAATTCAGGATTTTAGATCACTCACACACACGCATCAAGAAGCTGAATTAACACCATGGTCCATACAGGGAATCAAACCCGAGACCGCTTTAAAGGAAGGTGAACACGCTACTCTCCGACGACATTATAATTGACACCCTGTCGCTATATCAATAAACAGAAACATAATTAAGCGTTCAAAGTCTCATATTAGGGCTCCAAGGATTCGAAACGTGTAATCAAACCATTCTCTTCTGACGTCATAAATTGCGATTATCAATCCATGATATGTGAGGATGGCTTAAAGTATCAGATTACGGATGTGAAACATCATCCAAGTAGAAAATTGATACCAGAATCTCTAATTTCCGGGTATTTACTGAAACAAAATCGATAAGAAATGTCGCTTCCGGGTGCTTCATTGTCTGATGATCGATATTTCATAAGAAATGTGAACTGCCTCGTTATAGTTCAATCGGATGAATTTTCTATAAAAGGGCCTACGTTTCTTCCTCATGATTTGTGGATTAAATTGTCTGAAATTTCAGAGATATTTAACCTTCGAATCTTCGAAAAAGGACTTAATTCATCTTCATTGTTTAGAAATGAAAATTCAAGGATTTCAGATAATATATATTTGGATGCAATCATTGAAGAAACTGAACTACGGAAAGTTGTTATCCGTACAAGTTAATGTTATGTTTCCTGTTACAGATTAATAATCGATTTTTAAGTAGATTCGTTTAGTTCCGGAGAGTATTTCATTAATTATTGTTTTAAAAACGTTGATGAAAGGATAATCGCTACAAATGCAAAATTATTATGTCGCGCATATAATACAATAATATTAAATCAAGATGTTGATTAGACTAAAATATTTCAATAATAAATAAAAGATGAGATAGAGCTCCTTCATATATTGTATGTCATCTTCATCATGGCCAGAATAGTAGGAATAACTCTTAATAACCTTTAGAATACGTAATCTAGTAATCCTTTAATGGGAAATATCCTGAAATATCTGATTTGTGAATATGTAAGTGATTAATAAATTTACCAATGAAATGTACCTCTATAGTATAACATTATATAATAAGCAGATCCTCCATTTTCCTTCAATTTAACATTAAATTATTCCGAATGGCAACAGCAGCCTCCATGACGTTGTGGTGACATACATTTACCTATAAAGGGACAAAGAGTTAGAATGAAATCTCTCTATTCTACTTCCTATATCACGGTAAATTGGAATTTAAAAAGTTGATTGGAGATGAATTTATGCGGGAATTCTTTTGAACTGCCCTCCCCATACTTGGCAAGTATCAACCTCTGCAGTTGTTTAGTGCGAGAATGAGTACCGTGAACCTGCGTGGGAACGATTGACATCAATTAAACAGCACATTGAGAAGGGACCGCGCAAGTAAACACGATTCTCATAATCTGGGATTGTCAATAGTCGTTGCCCTCACAACCTTAAAGACGTACGATCCTCTTTTCCGAATGACTCCATCTTCCTATTGAAAAAAGGACACAAATACACTTGATGAGAGAAAACGTTGAGTAGCAAAGGAATTAACGGCACAA
>KZ309052.1:44545-86469 GCA_000376725.2 Ladona fulva
TCATACTATTTCTTGTCCTAGAATTTTATCAACTAAATATGGTCAAAAAGTTACAATAATGTTGGATAATAAATTTAAGATAATATTGCCAGATAGATATACAAAGGTCTTTTTGGAAGATGAAGATGATTTAGAAAATCTTTCTAATTTAAAATTTGTTTATAAAGGAAAAATTCAAAATGGAGATAGTTTTATTCATGATGTTGATTTTGTTTAAATTTATAAGTTTGTTTGTAAATATATGCTAAAATTTTCAATATTTTAAAGTCAGCACGTTTATAAATTTGTGATTTTAAATACTGTGATTTTGTATTAAAATCGCGGGGTGCCGTAGAACTCTCAAAATATATCTACTCGAGACGAATAGCTGCCTCGCAATGCAACAACTCTCATTTAGTGAGCGGCGGGAACTTAAGAAACTAATTATAGGATTTTCAGATATCTTTGCCGGTTCCGACGCTGGCTATGGGTGCACGGGGCTAATTTAACATCGAATCAAAGTCGGAGGGGAAAAATCGATCAAACAGAACCCTCGGAGAATTCCTCTGGCGAAGCAGCAAGAGGTGGATGACCTCGCCCAAGAGATAATCGGACGGGGTATAACTGAACCTTCTGATGTACCATGGGCATCTCAGGTTATACTCGTAAAAAAAGATGGAAATTCTCGCTTCTGCGCAGATTATAGATTGCTTAACTCAATCACGAGGAAAGATTGTTTTCCTTTGCCCCGCATCGAAGACACGTTGGACACTGGCAGGATCACTGTGGTTTTCTATCCTTTATCTGCAGTCGGGGTACCGGAAAGCGGAAGTTGCTCCAGAAGACCGCAAAACGACAGCATTTTCCACTGCAAATGGTCTTTGGCAAGTTAAAGTTATACCTTTCGGATTATGTAACGACCCCGCTACATTTCAATGGTTAATGGGACTCGTGCTCAAGGGGTTATCGTGGTCCAAATGCCTGATGTACCTCCACGATATTATTGTACTAGTTAAATCTTACGAGGAAAGCCACGAACAAAAACTCCGAAATGTTTTTATGAGACTCCGCGACGCAAGTTTACGGTTTAATCCAAGGAAGTGCCAGCTGTTTAGGAAAAGGGTTAAATATTTGAGGGCATATCATCTCAGGACACGGACTGGAGGTAGATCACGAGAAGGTACAGTGCTGGCCAAAATTAACGCAACACCCCACGACGTACCGGAGCGGGAGATTTAGGAACTAACTGTGCTGAGGACTGTACAGTGCACTCTGACAACAGTGTCAGAGGGGGGGGGGGACAGCCCATTGGGGATGGGTGATGGCGAGGCCTAGATGTGCTTATCGTCGGGAAATTCCGGTATGGAGTTCCCAATGAGATACACACAGATAAGGGTCTTAATTTTGAATCTGAAAATTTCCAAGGGATGTGCCGTATCTTGGGCATGCGCAAGACTCGTACCACCCCTCTCCACCCACAGTCAGATGGCATGATGGAAAGGTTCAACCGTACGTTAGTGTCTCATCTGGCTAAAGTCGTCGACGGAAGGCAGGATAGCTGGGATACGCAGATACCTTCATTTTTGTTAGCGTATCGGGCCGCTGTACATAAGTCCACAGTAGAAATTCCATCGCGAATGATCTTTGGTCACGAGATTAGACTACCTTGCGATATAAAATTTGGCCGTCCAGGGGAGACAGAAATGTATACTACTTATCGAAGATAGTAGTGAAGAGGGCATACATCCATCGCCATGCACGGCATCACCTTCGCATAGACTCGGAGAGGACGAAAAGCCGATATGATGCCTGGGCAAATCCGGTTGAGTTTACGCAAGGAAGTCTCGTGTGGCTCTTTAACCCGCACCGGAGGAATGGGAAACTCCCCAAACTGTAGCCAAACTGGGAGGGGCCGTACAAGATCATCAAAAGAATGAACGTCATAGTTTACCGAATACCAAGGCAAAAATGAAAGTGCAGTTCGAGGCGAACTGCGTAATTTCGCCGGGGCGCCTCTAAGCGCAATTTGACCGGCGAGAATAAATAAAGGAGAGTTCTCGTGGGGCATCTATTCTTTGGTCGCCACGAAGAGCGGACCACCACATAGAAGTCCTTGGGGGAAGGGTGGTGGAATAACGGAGAGAGTGGTCGCGGCGTTAGACTGACCCTAAAGTAACTACTTTAAATACAAAGGAGTCTACTGGTTTTAACAAATTTTGTGTCGTTTTCTTTCTTGACGTTCCTTTCGGACCGGACCGGAATTAAAACGAGTATTTAAAGTGGTGTGAGAGGTTATACATTTGTTATTAGAAGAATTTTACAAGGTAAATCGTCAACTGGAGATGGGGAATTTCATAGCTAAGCAAATTATGTAGAAAACGTAAGGAATGGGGATAATTGGGGTGGGGCATTTCTACTTCAAAACGAAAAGAAGCCATGCGGTTTTAGATCCGTGGCTGCGTTTCGAAACGAAAATAAAAGCATCGGGAATGCGATGGCGAAGAAGACAAAGGCGAACCCCTTAATTGGAATGCGAGTACGAGACGACGCAATGGAAAGCTCGAAGGCGCATATTTAACGTACATGGGTCGAGCAAAAAGTTCCAGGAATCAGGTTTTAGACTTTCTGAATGTTTGTCAAACCAATATTAATGCGATCGATATAACTTGGCATTATCGTTCTAAAATACCTAATAATTATTTTATTTTGTATATTTGACAACTTACACGTCTCCGATTCTTTGCGATTATTTTTTAGTTTCTAAAGGAAAAATCAACATCAGATTCCACGAGAGTTTAATACGTTGAATCGTTAATCACAATATTCGAAACAAACACTGACAAACTATTAGTATCTTAAAATGAGCTGAAAATGATTTTTAATTTTGGAGCTGTATGTATGTGCGTTTGACTTCTAAATGACAATCTCATTTCACTTTCGTTAAATTTAATATTGAAAGAAAAAACGTCACTTAATCATCGATTTATATCAAGGCCTGGTTTTGAAAGTAAGGATGGACGAGAACCAACAAAGAAACCACATACAAGTTTTGGAGCGGTGTAGAAGATGGTAAAAAGACAAAGAAAAACGATTGGCGTTGGGACCCTACGATTGGGGAAAACAATATGTTGGGGAGAGGTTTTTAAATTCAACCTGGATTGGTTGGTCAACGAGTGGAAAGGACAGCTGAATAATGGCTTTTCAGATTCATTGATTCCTTTCTTTCCTTTCCCCGTCGAAGGCGGGATAGTTAATGATAGGAATCTTTTTCCCCATCAACCGATCCAAAGACTGCAGTGGGTGTGATTATCGTTTATTTCCGCGGAAAAGAAAGGAATTGAAATTTAATAGGCAAAAGTTCGACAATTACGCATTTCTGAAATTTGAATTCCGTCTAGAAATATTCACAAAGAGGCGATACCAATCGTTGCATTTACATACCCACAATACGGAGATGCGTTCGAACGGTACTCACCTGTAAAGAAAACAAAAAAGGATTAAAATTTTCAACCAAGATATCTCTTTATCATCATTTTTATTATTGAATATTACAAAGATTATTCATCCAAGATCTATTTAGTGTATTTATGTAGTAGAGCTAAGGAATACGATGATATGCAATGTCATACAATGTAGGCTAACCGTAAACAGTTATGCATTTTAATGAAAATATCTATGAACTCGCATTTTTACAATATAAATCACATGAAAATTGCAGGGAAGTGAACAAAAATAACTAGACAACATTGCATATTAAAAGAAGGAATGGTTATGCAATTATTACATTTTTATGTCGGATTATATATGCAAGTATCATAGAGCATAGCTTTCCCATTACCACTCCGGTCTGTTTTCAAACGCTTCCATGCGAAACTTATGTAAACAGAGTTAATAGGTTAATAAGTTCTCAACTATTCTAAATGTAACAATTAAATAAATAATTGTTTATTAAACTTGGCGTTCGTATACAAACGTTGATGCTCTATTACATAAAATAACAATAAAACTTTTATGAGCAAAATATGCGAAGTACATTTAAAGCAAAATCGGCCCAAAAATTTATGGTTCGAAAAAAAATTAAAGTTTGGCATTTTATATATTTTGAAATAAACATAAGGTAAACACAAAACTGTGTGCCCTGTAACTACTCTATACGAAGTGTTAATAAAATAATAAAAACTTTCATTTTCTTAATGCCGTCCGTTAGTTTGAAAATTGAGTGTAAATGTTGCGATTTTCGTTACGACGCCGAAAATAAGGGTATATTCAGCTCACATGTACGAAAAAAGACCCTTTCGAAACTTTTTCGAATTATTTGTAAAAGAAGGAGCAGTTATCTTTCTTTTAAACTTTTATCCCTATAATAACCTAATTCTGGTTTTTCATCACGGGCCTATAAGCCCCGAGAAATCGGGATAAAGATGAAGTTACCTCCGTTCGAAAAATGTTGCGCCAAAAAATTTTAAGTCAATTTTTAAACTAACGGACGGCATTTAGAAAATGAAACTTTTTATTCAAACACTTCGTATAGAGTAATTACAGGGCGCAATGTTTCGTGTTTATCTTATGTTTATTTAAAAGACATAAAATGCCAAACTTTACATTTTTTTCGAGCAATAATTTTTTGGGCCGATTTTGCTTTAAATGTTCTTCGCATATTTTGCTCACAAAAGTTTTCTTGTTATTTTATGTAATAGAGCAACAACAGTTGAACGCCAAGTTTTGTTTTGTTCAACGGAAGATAAAGATAGTGTTTAAGTGCCTGAGATAAAGTGTCTCAAAATTACTAAAAATCGATGTGTAACTGTAGAAGGCTGTGGTAGAGGGTGAAACAAATGACTATATCTCAGCGAATATTTCATCGATGGATGTTAAACTTTGCAAATCTTCCTAGAGGATATGAACTCATGTTCACAATAAATTTCATTGAAATCGGTGATAGTCGAGTGGGGACCGTTGGTCCACTTAACAAGGAATGGCCCGAATGTCTCTTTCGCTCTGGACAGGATTTGAAATGTTAGTAATTACGGGATAACTGGGTTCGTTGGCAGTTGGTCAAAGGACAGCCGGTCGATGGGACTACCCATCGCTAGACTTTCGTCGCTGAAGAATTTGGTCGAAAGACAATTCGTCGCCGAGACAACTCGTCGCGAAACTTCTAGTCGTTAAGAAAACTCGTCGTAAGACTATTCGTCGCTGAGACAACTAGTCGAAAGACAACTTGTCGAAAGACTATTCGTTGCGGAGTCAACTCGTCGACCGTAGGTTATATTATTATTTATGGTAAACTTATAGGTGCGTTATTATTATTATGGTGCAATAAACGTTAAGTAAAGGATAACTCCAATACCACCAAAATGCAGGAAATCCTCACAACCAATGTAAATTGGTAGTATTGGAGTTCTCCTTTACTTTATGTTACCACCAGTGGTCTGCATACTTCTACCTTGGGTTTTTCCACCCTTGACCACACATGTTTGGGTTTGTTACGACAGTTTTATCTCTGTTCCATACTTGCACGTTTTTATATTGTGCATTACACTGTGTTCAGTATTTGTAGTTGTGTTGTGGTGGCAGTGTTGTCGCCTTCCCCGCCTTCCCCTCCCCTAAGTGGAGTGAAGTTTTGAGTAAGCCCTCTCTCACTACTACTTGTCCCTCTCTCATTACTACTTGTCTCTCTCTCTCATTACTATTTGTCTCTCTCTCATACTCTTGTTCTCTGGCGAGGTGTAGTCAGAGTCTGCTTGTAGCACGATTGTCGTCGCTGCAATCTCTACTGTCTCCCTGGTCCTTCGGTCGCAAAGGGATACTTTTGGTCTCAATTGTTATTTCTTATTTCACTCTATAATTTTCATTGTATTGTATGTGTAATTAAATTGTTAAAAAGGATTAATGTGGTTTATTTTCGCCACATTAAATTTTTGGTCCTTCGGGCCGGATTTCCGGTCAAAGCTGGATTTTTCTAACTCAAGTGCTTGTGAAATACAGTCTTATTGTTTCTCTTTCTCTTTGTCTTTTGGAGTTCTGTCGCTAAGGTTTGCAGCGTTGGGAGATAGGCTGCCAGTCATTGACGACACGTGTTCATGTTTCATCGTTGGACTGACGCCGATCTAACGAGTTAACGACATCTCTGAAAATCTGCGTCTAGTTCCGGCAGCATAGGTACGGACATTTTCCCGATTTGGGCCGTATTACTGTAAGTGGAAATGAATACTACGACTTTTACCCGAAAGGCAAATCTTCTTAAAAGAAGATTCGAGAAGCTGAAAACTTCAGTGTTTGCCACGGAAGCCGCCTCTAAAGCTTCCCCCTTATCCGACTTGCAATTAAGACGCCTAAATTGTTGGAAGGATGAACTTGTTTCGGCTATAAATCAATTTAATGAGCTAGTCGATCGAGTAACAGATCAAGATTCTGAGTCCGGGCAATACGACAGTGAATTGGTAGAAAAATTGCAAGAGGATATATTAGATATCTACGTCGAGACCACGTGTGTAATTACCGCTTTACTTCCACCATCGGAATTTAAAACAGAATTTTCAGCAATATCTGATAACGCAAGTATGCAACCTCGTTCTTTTGTTAGATTGCCCAAACTCGAGCTCCCTCATTTCGCAGGTGAATCCGTCAAATGGATGTCCTTTTCTAATGCGTTTGACACCACTATTAACCAGAACCCATCACTATCTCCGATAGAAAAATTTCAATATTTAATAAGCTCGCTTCAAGGTGAAGCCTTTCAAGTGGTTTCTGGATTACCAATCTCAAATGAAAACTATTCAATTGCGTGGAATTTACTGCGTAAACGGTTCCATAACGAAAGGAAGCTGGTTTCACTGCATGTAAATAGGATTATTGATATGCCGAACTTAGTTAATGGATCGCTTTCGAGCATTAGATCATTTTTGTCAACGTATTTCGAGAATACTCAAGCATTAACTGCCTTAAAACACGATATAACTAAAGAAAACGTCTTATTAGTTATGACACTTGTACGAAAATTAGATTTTGAGACTCGGAAACGTTTTGGGGATACACGAGGTGTTAATCACCACCTCCCAAATGTCTCGGATCTAATAAGCTTTTTAGAAGCAGAATGTGTTCACTTAGAGGATGCTACAATTGAAGGACGAGCTAAGGTGGCAATTAAAACTCAAAGTAAAATCTCAAAAACTGCACTTGTCGCTGCCACGGTTCAATCTTGTGTATTTTGTCAGGATCCTAACCATACGATTTACATGTGCTCAGCCTTTAAGGCAAAATCACATCAAGAGAGGCAATCGGTAGTTCGGAAGAAACGATGGTGTTATAATTGTCTCGGGACTTCTCACACTGTCAAGTCATGTAATTCATCTCGAAGATGCAAGCTATGCTCTCAAAAACATCATACCCTTTTACATTGCAGTCCAGATTCAAACTCATCGGATAGTAATCGCCAAAATGCTGATCCAATTATGACGCAACCAACATCATTGCTAACTTCTCTTGCTGCTCAACGAACAGAATTTACATCTGTTTCACATTGTGCGGGCCTCTCATCAGCAAAAAATACATCGATCCTATTGGCAACCACTTTAATACGCCTAACCACCCCCGCTGGTCTTACTTACGTCGTTCGGGGAGTTTTGGACTCAGCCGCGCAATGTAGTTTCATTTCGGAACGCTGCGCTCAGCTTTTGAATGTGTCACGCAAAAGAATTACGAATGCCATAAGTGGAATTTCAAAATCTCAAGTAAAATCATACGGTGTCACATGGCTCAATTTATCTTCGATAACCGGCACTGTACTCGCTACTTCGCACCCGATGGCGATTTTGCAAAATATTACCTCTGATTTACCTCTCGCGACGATTTCCCCAGAAATAAAGGAAAAGTTGAAATAATTTATTCTGGCGGATCCTACATTTGATACACCATCACGCGTGGATGTCTTAATCGGAGCCGATCTCTTTCCTCATGTGTTAACGGGACTTCGCTTCTCTCTTGGAGACAACATGCCAGTTGCTTTTGATACAATTTTTGGTATCGTTCTCATGGGCTCGACTCCAATTCTCACCTCTTCTCAGGAGAATTCTCATAATTCCTTAGCTCTAATCTCTACGAGCGAATTCGATCTTTATACTTCTCTTCAACAGTTTTGGAAATTGGAAGACGTACCTCACTTTTCCCCCTCTCCTCAAGATCAGTTATGCGAAGACCATTACCAAGCAACGCACTCAAGAGATCAAACTGGCCGTTATATCACGCGGTTGCCGTTCAAGGAAAACCATCCCCCTCTTGGAGAATCAGCCCTCCGCGCTAAAAGTAGATTCATCGGATTGGAAAGACGACTCTCTCATCCTCTTCTCAAGAAAAAGTATGTAGAATTTATGAACGATTATCTCACATCAGGTCACATGGAAGTTTGCGATCAGCTTCCTAGTTTACCGCATTATTTTATGCCGCATCATGGAGTTTTCAAGAAAAATAATCCAAATTCAAGCATCCGTGTCGTATTTGATGCTAGTGCCAAATCATCCAATAATGTTTCTCTCAATGATATTTTGCTTTCGGGACCCAAATTGCAGAATGATATTAGTGCAGTCATCCTACGGTTTAGATGCCATTCTGTTGTATTTGCATGTGACATTCGTAAAATGTACCGTCAAATTAAAATGCATCCCGATGATCAGCGTTTCCAGATGATTTACTGGCGTGAGAATCCTTCAGATCCTCTCGTGACGTACAAATTGACTACAGTCACTTATGGTGTTACAAGTGCACCGTTCTTAGCAATACGAACTCTTCATCAACTTGCTGTAGATGAAGGATATAAGTTTCCTCGGGCGGCAGAAGTCCTCAAGTCTCAATCCTTTGTGGACGATATTATTGCAGGTGCGGATAGTCTCCAAGAGGCACTCTCCCTCCAAAAGGAGTTGGTACAATTGCTTGCGTTAGGCGGTTTTCAATTAAGAAAATGGTGCAGCAACTCACATGACGTGGTATCCCATATTCCGGAAGACGACAGAGAGGTGCCTCTTTCTTTTCAGCAATCGGAACAACCTATATATAACATTCTAGGCATTTCAGTGGAACTCCTTTTCCGATAGATTTTCGTACGCCGTAAAGATACCAGAAGTCCCTCTCTGTAAACGTTCAGTCCTCTCCGTGGTTGCACGAATTTATGATCCCTGTGGATGGCTTACTCCGGTAATATTTCTAGCCAAAAGTTTCATTCAACTTTTATGGACGACCGGCTTGCAATGGGATGACCCATTACCCCATGAACAAGTTTTTAAATGGAATGAAATATTACAAATTGTTCAAAGATTGGAAAAAATCACATTACCTCGTTCCATGTCTCTTAAAAGGTCAACCCCTGTACAACTTCATGGATTCTCGGATGCTTCCATGGCAGGATACGCTGCAGTTCTTTATTTAAAGTGCGTTAATGTCAGCGGGAACGCTAAAGTATCTATTTTGTTGGCAAAATCTCGTGTCGCACCGCTGAAGCGTCTCTCTCTCCCTCGATTAGAATTATGCGGGGCATATTTGTTGGCTAAGCTGCTTCGTTATAGTGTCAATGTGTTGGCAAGTCATTGTCACATTGAATCCATAACCGCTTGGTGTGACTCAACAATTGTCCTTGCTGATAACTTTAAATATAACATCTCCTATTTTGCAAGTGATAACAATATCAAATTCCATTTTATTCCCCCCGCTGCACCGCACCAAGGAGGGTTGCGGGAAAGTGCGGTAAAAAGTTCGAAACATCACTTGACGAGAACTATTGGGCAAACAGTGCTTACTTTACAGGAGTTCATCACTCTAGTCACCAAGGTGGAGGCAATGTTGAACTCGCGACCGCTCACACCGCTTTCAAGTGACCCCAACGACTTATCTGTGTTGACCCCAGGGCATTTCCTAATAGGTACGTCATTGGCTGCTCCTCCCGAAGAGGATTATGTTACCCTTCCAGCGAATCGACTAAGCAGATGGCAGATGGTGCAAGCTTTTTCGCAACGTGTTTGGAACCGGTGGCATCGAGAATACACTGCACACTCTCCAGCAGCGCTCCAAATGGACGTTACGAAAGGAAAATCTTAGTGTTGGTGATTTAGTTTTAGTGCACTCACCAAAAACTCCTCCACTCCAGTGGTGCATAGTGCGAGTGACAAAATTATTCCCAGGTAAAGACGGGATAGTTCGAGTTGTGCAACACCGTACTGCTAACGGATCCCTTACCCGTCCTACTATAAAAGTGTACCCTTTACCAATGGACAAATGACATTGAAACTTACTCTTAAATGTTTGATATATCCTGTACTATTATTATTTACAATTGTTTATGTTGAACAAATAGTTCAAGGGGGGCGGGATGTTCAGTATTTGTAGTTGTGTTGTGGTGGCAGTGTTGTCGCCTTCCCCGCCTTCCCCTCCCCTAAGTGGAGTGAAGTTTTGAGTAAGCCCTCTCTCACTACTACTTGTCCCTCTCTCATTACTACTTGTCTCTCTCTCTCATTACTATTTGTCTCTCTCTCATACTCTTGTTCTCTGGCGAGGTGTAGTCAGAGTCTGCTTGTAGCACGATTGTCGTCGCTGCAATCTCTACTGTCTCCCTGGTCCTTCGGTCGCAAAGGGATACTTTTGGTCTCAATTGTTATTTCTTATTCACTCTATAATTTTCATTGTATTGTATGTGTAATTAAATTGTTAAAAAGGATTAATGTGGTTGATTTTCGCCACACACTGTGTACTGCTTTTCTAAGTTTTATCTTATACTTTTATGGGTTTTATAAACTATTGCCGTCGTTGGTTTACTGGTTTTGATCTTACGACTGTCTGTTTACATGCTTATATTTTACACATATTTAGGACACATTGTATTATACACAGTTATTGCTGGGACATTGGATTTATTTTTCTAGTTATTTGGTTATTTAGTGTTTTATCCACTTACGGAGACTGGTATTTCAGGTCATTCTTACTTCCACCTTTTTATCTACAATGGGTTGCCTATATTTGGTTTTTCTGGGTTTGTCTAAAGATGGAATCGTATCCATATGAGAACAGGCCTCTTTCTTAAGACTGCAACAGGTTTCATAAAATCCATTCGAAGATAGCCAACAATGGTGCTGATATTTAATTCTTAAAACGGTGTAAGTCTCACCAGGTTTTCCAAAGTTTATGGATGTTTTTCCTAGAGTTATATCCTTCAATGGCCAGAAGAGAATTCTCTTCGCCAAATCTAAATGGCTTAATCTAGAGATTAAATCTCTATACAGTAGAAGAAACAATTTGGAAGTGAGAGCCTATGAGTTACAACTACATATCACTACAACTCTAGGGAATGTGGGTTGGGCATAATGTTTAGATTTCACTAACAAAATGTCCACTGTCATTGATGTGAAATTGCAGAAGAAAATATTGAAATTAAACAAAAAGTTCAACAGTCTACTTCCATCAGTTCCTTCTGAAGCTACTGATAATTCCACCGGATTAGATTTGGTCACACAAACTAGTTCTGACTGTTTTGAGTTTATTAAAAATCTACCTTCTGTTTCATTTACCAATGAGGAATTAGCTTTATTGAATCCTGGTTTAAAGTTTGCTGTTCCACCTCAATCGAGACCCTTAAAACAGATTATTGTGGGTATTGAATTTGGTATTGAGACTCTTGATAATAACATTAGGAATTTCTTGAGTGTATTCTGTGCTTCTAAAATCACCAATAATTTAAATTTAAATCATACGCATATTTATAATAATTACTGTAACACTATTAAACTTAAAAAAATAAGGATTGCTATTATACGAAAGCGGATAAAGGGAACATGGTTGTCATAATGGATAAGTCTAAGTACATTGATAATACGCAACAATTAATTGACAATGGTCCTTATATTGCTCTTACTAAATCTCCTTTAAGTAAATTTGTGTTACAAGTAAGAGAAACCCTTAAAAGATGTACTAACCTCATTACTCCAACTTTAAAATGTAANTTGTAAAAGAAGGAGCAGTTATCTTTCTTTTAAACTTTTATCCCTATAATAACCTAATTCTGGTTTTTCATCACGGGCCTATAAGCCCCGAGAAATCGGGATAAAGATGAAGTTACCTCCGTTCGAAAAATGTTGCGCCAAAAAATTTTAAGTCAATTTTTAAACTAACGGACGGCATTTAGAAAATGAAACTTTTTATTCAAACACTTCGTATAGAGTAATTACAGGGCACAATGTTTCGTGTTTATCTTATGTTTATTTAAAAGACATAAAATGCCAAACTTTACATTTTTTTCGAGCAATAATTTTTTGGGCCGATTTTGCTTTAAATGTTCTTCGCATATTTTGCTCACAAAAGTTTTCTTGTTATTTTATGTAATAGAGCAACAACAGTTGAACGCCAAGTTTTGTTTTGTTCAACGGAAGATAAAGATAGTGTTTAAGTGCCTGAGATAAAGTGTCTCAAAATTACTAAAAATCGATGTGTAACTGTAGAAGGCTGTGGTAGAGGGTGAAACAAATGACTATATCTCAGCGAATATTTCATCGATGGATGTTAAACTTTGCAAATCTTCCTAGAGGATATGAACTCATGTTCACAATAAATTTCATTGAAATCGGTGATAGTCGAGTGGGGACCGTTGGTCCACTTAACAAGGAATGGCCCGAATGTCTCTTTCGCTCTGGACAGGATTTGAAATGTTAGTAATTACGGGATAACTGGGTTCGTTGGCAGTTGGTCAAAGGACAGCCGGTCGATGGGACTACCCATCGCTAGACTTTCGTCGCTGAAGAATTTGGTCGAAAGACAATTCGTCGCCGAGACAACTCGTCGCGAAACTTCTAGTCGTTAAGAAAACTCGTCGTAAGACTATTCGTCGCTGAGACAACTAGTCGAAAGACAACTTGTCGAAAGACTATTCGTTGCGGAGTCAACTCGTCGACCGTAGGTTATATTATTATTTATGGTAAACTTATAGGTGCGTTATTATTATTATGGTGCAATAAACGTTAAGTAAAGGATAACTCCAATACCACCAAAATGCAGGAAATCCTCACAACCAATGTAAATTGGTAGTATTGGAGTTCTCCTTTACTTTATGTTACCACCAGTGGTCTGCATACTTCTACCTTGGGTTTTTCCACCCTTGACCACACATGTTTGGGTTTGTTACGACAGTTTTATCTCTGTTCCATACTTGCACGTTTTTATATTGTGCATTACACTGTGTTCAGTATTTGTAGTTGTGTTGTGGTGGCAGTGTTGTCGCCTTCCCCGCCTTCCCCTCCCCTAAGTGGAGTGAAGTTTTGAGTAAGCCCTCTCTCACTACTACTTGTCCCTCTCTCATTACTACTTGTCTCTCTCTCTCATTACTATTTGTCTCTCTCTCATACTCTTGTTCTCTGGCGAGGTGTAGTCAGAGTCTGCTTGTAGCACGATTGTCGTCGCTGCAATCTCTACTGTCTCCCTGGTCCTTCGGTCGCAAAGGGATACTTTTGGTCTCAATTGTTATTTCTTATTTCACTCTATAATTTTCATTGTATTGTATGTGTAATTAAATTGTTAAAAAGGATTAATGTGGTTTATTTTCGCCACATTAAATTTTTGGTCCTTCGGGCCGGATTTCCGGTCAAAGCTGGATTTTTCTAACTCAAGTGCTTGTGAAATACAGTCTTATTGTTTCTCTTTCTCTTTGTCTTTTGGAGTTCTGTCGCTAAGGTTTGCAGCGTTGGGAGATAGGCTGCCAGTCATTGACGACACGTGTTCATGTTTCATCGTTGGACTGACGCCGATCTAACGAGTTAACGACATCTCTGAAAATCTGCGTCTAGTTCCGGCAGCATAGGTACGGACATTTTCCCGATTTGGGCCGTATTACTGTAAGTGGAAATGAATACTACGACTTTTACCCGAAAGGCAAATCTTCTTAAAAGAAGATTCGAGAAGCTGAAAACTTCAGTGTTTGCCACGGAAGCCGCCTCTAAAGCTTCCCCCTTATCCGACTTGCAATTAAGACGCCTAAATTGTTGGAAGGATGAACTTGTTTCGGCTATAAATCAATTTAATGAGCTAGTCGATCGAGTAACAGATCAAGATTCTGAGTCCGGGCAATACGACAGTGAATTGGTAGAAAAATTGCAAGAGGATATATTAGATATCTACGTCGAGACCACGTGTGTAATTACCGCTTTACTTCCACCATCGGAATTTAAAACAGAATTTTCAGCAATATCTGATAACGCAAGTATGCAACCTCGTTCTTTTGTTAGATTGCCCAAACTCGAGCTCCCTCATTTCGCAGGTGAATCCGTCAAATGGATGTCCTTTTCTAATGCGTTTGACACCACTATTAACCAGAACCCATCACTATCTCCGATAGAAAAATTTCAATATTTAATAAGCTCGCTTCAAGGTGAAGCCTTTCAAGTGGTTTCTGGATTACCAATCTCAAATGAAAACTATTCAATTGCGTGGAATTTACTGCGTAAACGGTTCCATAACGAAAGGAAGCTGGTTTCACTGCATGTAAATAGGATTATTGATATGCCGAACTTAGTTAATGGATCGCTTTCGAGCATTAGATCATTTTTGTCAACGTATTTCGAGAATACTCAAGCATTAACTGCCTTAAAACACGATATAACTAAAGAAAACGTCTTATTAGTTATGACACTTGTACGAAAATTAGATTTTGAGACTCGGAAACGTTTTGGGGATACACGAGGTGTTAATCACCACCTCCCAAATGTCTCGGATCTAATAAGCTTTTTAGAAGCAGAATGTGTTCACTTAGAGGATGCTACAATTGAAGGACGAGCTAAGGTGGCAATTAAAACTCAAAGTAAAATCTCAAAAACTGCACTTGTCGCTGCCACGGTTCAATCTTGTGTATTTTGTCAGGATCCTAACCATACGATTTACATGTGCTCAGCCTTTAAGGCAAAATCACATCAAGAGAGGCAATCGGTAGTTCGGAAGAAACGATGGTGTTATAATTGTCTCGGGACTTCTCACACTGTCAAGTCATGTAATTCATCTCGAAGATGCAAGCTATGCTCTCAAAAACATCATACCCTTTTACATTGCAGTCCAGATTCAAACTCATCGGATAGTAATCGCCAAAATGCTGATCCAATTATGACGCAACCAACATCATTGCTAACTTCTCTTGCTGCTCAACGAACAGAATTTACATCTGTTTCACATTGTGCGGGCCTCTCATCAGCAAAAAATACATCGATCCTATTGGCAACCACTTTAATACGCCTAACCACCCCCGCTGGTCTTACTTACGTCGTTCGGGGAGTTTTGGACTCAGCCGCGCAATGTAGTTTCATTTCGGAACGCTGCGCTCAGCTTTTGAATGTGTCACGCAAAAGAATTACGAATGCCATAAGTGGAATTTCAAAATCTCAAGTAAAATCATACGGTGTCACATGGCTCAATTTATCTTCGATAACCGGCACTGTACTCGCTACTTCGCACCCGATGGCGATTTTGCAAAATATTACCTCTGATTTACCTCTCGCGACGATTTCCCCAGAAATAAAGGAAAAGTTGAAATAATTTATTCTGGCGGATCCTACATTTGATACACCATCACGCGTGGATGTCTTAATCGGAGCCGATCTCTTTCCTCATGTGTTAACGGGACTTCGCTTCTCTCTTGGAGACAACATGCCAGTTGCTTTTGATACAATTTTTGGTATCGTTCTCATGGGCTCGACTCCAATTCTCACCTCTTCTCAGGAGAATTCTCATAATTCCTTAGCTCTAATCTCTACGAGCGAATTCGATCTTTATACTTCTCTTCAACAGTTTTGGAAATTGGAAGACGTACCTCACTTTTCCCCCTCTCCTCAAGATCAGTTATGCGAAGACCATTACCAAGCAACGCACTCAAGAGATCAAACTGGCCGTTATATCACGCGGTTGCCGTTCAAGGAAAACCATCCCCCTCTTGGAGAATCAGCCCTCCGCGCTAAAAGTAGATTCATCGGATTGGAAAGACGACTCTCTCATCCTCTTCTCAAGAAAAAGTATGTAGAATTTATGAACGATTATCTCACATCAGGTCACATGGAAGTTTGCGATCAGCTTCCTAGTTTACCGCATTATTTTATGCCGCATCATGGAGTTTTCAAGAAAAATAATCCAAATTCAAGCATCCGTGTCGTATTTGATGCTAGTGCCAAATCATCCAATAATGTTTCTCTCAATGATATTTTGCTTTCGGGACCCAAATTGCAGAATGATATTAGTGCAGTCATCCTACGGTTTAGATGCCATTCTGTTGTATTTGCATGTGACATTCGTAAAATGTACCGTCAAATTAAAATGCATCCCGATGATCAGCGTTTCCAGATGATTTACTGGCGTGAGAATCCTTCAGATCCTCTCGTGACATACAAATTGACCACAGTCACTTATGGTGTTACAAGTGCACCGTTCTTAGCAATACGAACTCTTCATCAACTTGCTGTAGATGAAGGATATAAGTTTTCTCGGGCGGCAGAAGTCCTCAAGTCTCAATCCTTTGTGGACGATATTATTGCAGGTGCGGATAGTCTCCAAGAGGCACTCTCCCTCCAAAAGGAGTTGGTACAATTGCTTGCGTTTTCAATTTTCAATTAAGAAAATGGTGTAGCAACTCACATGACGTGGTATCCCATATTCCGGAAGACGACAGAGAGGTGCCTCTTTCTTTTCAGCAATCGGAACAACCTATATATAACATTCTAGGCATTCAGTGGAACTCCTTTTCCGATAGATTTTTGTACGCCGTAAAGATACCAGAAGTCCCTCTCTGTAAACGTTCAGTCCTCTCCGTGGTTGCACGAATTTATGATCCCTGTGGATGTCTTACTCCGGTAATATTTCTAGCCAAAAGTTTCATTCAGCTTTTATGGACGACCGGCTTGCAATGGGATGACCCATTACCCCATGAACAAGTTTTTAAATGGAATGAAATATTACAAATTGTTCAAAGATTGGAAAAAATCACATTACCTCGTTCCATGTCTCTTAAAAGGTCAACCCCTGTACAACTTCATGGATTCTCGGATGCTTCCATGGCAGGATACGCTGCAGTTCTTTATTTAAAGTGCGTTACTGTCAGCGGGAACGCTAAAGTATCTATTTTGTTGGCAAAATCTCGTGTCGCACCGCTGAAGCGTCTCTCTCTCCCTCGATTAGAATTATGCGGGGCATGTTTATTAGCTAAACTGCTTCGTTATAGTGTCAATGTGATTGAATCCATAACCGCTTGGTGTGACTCAACAATTGTCCTTGCTGATAACTTTAAATATAACATCTCCTATTTTGCAAGTGATAACAATATCAAATTCCATTTTATTCCCCCCGCTGCACCGCACCAAGGAGGGTTGTGGGAAAGTGCGGTAAAAAGTTCGAAACATCACTTGACGAGAACTATTGGGCAAACAGTGCTTACTTTACAGGAGTTCATCACTCTAGTCACCAAGGTGGAGGCAATGTTGAACTCGCGACCGCTCACACCGCTTTCAAGTGACCCCAACGACTTATCTGTGTTGACCCCAGGGCATTTCCTAATAGGTACGTCATTGGCTGCTCCTCCCGAAGAGGATTATGTTACCCTTCCAGCAAATCGACTAAGCAGATGGCAGATGGTGCAAGCTTTTTCGCAACGTGTTTGGAACCGGTGGCATCAAGAATACCTGCACACTCTCCAGCAGCGCTCCAAATGGACGTTACGAAAGGAAAATCTTAGTGTTGGTGATTTAGTTTTAGTGCACTCACCAAAAATTCCTCCACTCCAGTGGTGCATAGTGCGAGTGACAAAATTATTCCCAGGTAAAGACGGGATAGTTCGAGTTGTGCAACTCCGTACTGCTAACGGATCCCTTACCCGTCCTACTATAAAAGTGTACCCTTTACCAATGGACAAATGACATTGAAACTTACTCTTAAATGTTTGATATATCCTGTACTATTATTATTTACAATTGTTTATGTTGAACAAATAGTTCAAGGGGGGCGGTATGTTCAGTATTTGTAGTTGTGTTGTGGTGGCAGTGTTGTCGCCTTCCCCGCCTTCCCCTCCCCTAAGTGGAGTGAAGTTTTGAGTAAGCCCTCTCTCACTACTACTTGTCCCTCTCTCATTACTACTTGTCTCTCTCTCTCATTACTATTTGTCTCTCTCTCATACTCTTGTTCTCTGGCGAGGTGTAGTCAGAGTCTGCTTGTAGCACGATTGTCGTCGCTGCAATCTCTACTGTCTCCCTGGTCCTTCGGTCGCAAAGGGATACTTTTGGTCTCAATTGTTATTTCTTATTCACTCTATAATTTTCATTGTATTGTATGTGTAATTAAATTGTTAAAAAGGATTAATGTGGTTGATTTTCGCCACACACTGTGTACTGCTTTTCTAAGTTTTATCTTATACTTTTATGGGTTTTATAAACTATTGCCGTCGTTGGTTTACTGGTTTTGATCTTACGACTGTCTGTTTACATGCTTATATTTTACACATATTTAGGACACATTGTATTATACACAGTTATTGCTGGGACATTGGATTTATTTTTCTAGTTATTTGGTTATTTAGTGTTTTATCCACTTACGGAGACTGGTATTTCAGGTCATTCTTACTTCCACCTTTTTATCTACAATGGGTTGCCTATATTTGGTTTTTCTGGGTTTGTCTAAAGATGGAATCGTATCCATATGAGAACAGGCCTCTTTCTTAAGACTGCAACAGGTTTCATAAAATCCATTCGAAGATAGCCAACAATGGTGCTGATATTTAATTCTTAAAACGGTGTAAGTCTCACCAGGTTTTCCAAAGTTTATGGATGTTTTTCCTAGAGTTATATCCTTCAATGGCCAGAAGAGAATTCTCTTCGCCAAATCTAAATGGCTTAATCTAGAGATTAAATCTCTATACAGTAGAAGAAACAATTTGGAAGTGAGAGCCTATGAGTTACAACTACATATCACTACAACTCTAGGGAATGTGGGTTGGGCATAATGTTTAGATTTCACTAACAAAATGTCCACTGTCATTGATGTGAAATTGCAGAAGAAAATATTGAAATTAAACAAAAAGTTCAACAGTCTACTTCCATCAGTTCCTTCTGAAGCTACTGATAATTCCACCGGATTAGATTTGGTCACACAAACTAGTTCTGACTGTTTTGAGTTTATTAAAAATCTACCTTCTGTTTCATTTACCAATGAGGAATTAGCTTTATTGAATCCTGGTTTAAAGTTTGCTGTTCCACCTCAATCGAGACCCTTAAAACAGATTATTGTGGGTATTGAATTTGGTATTGAGACTCTTGATAATAACATTAGGAATTTCTTGAGTGTATTCTGTGCTTCTAAAATCACCAATAATTTAAATTTAAATCATACGCATATTTATAATAATTACTGTAACACTATTAAACTTAAAAAAATAAGGATTGCTATTATACGAAAGCGGATAAAGGGAACATGGTTGTCATAATGGATAAGTCTAAGTACATTGATAATACGCAACAATTAATTGACAATGGTCCTTATATTGCTCTTACTAAATCTCCTTTAAGTAAATTTGTGTTACAAGTAAGAGAAACCCTTAAAAGATGTACTAACCTCATTACTCCAACTTTAAAATGTAAGCTTACTGTTATTCTCATTGGGTTGAAACATTCTTCTGAATTAGGTTCGAGGAAACTTTTGAAGAATATGTGAAACAATACGAAATTCCTCTAATCAGCATTTCAACAATGAAGAATGATTACCTGAATCGAACGAGCGCAATTGAATGTGACGCTTTCAAATCAAAAGTACTTCAAAGTGCTGGTAAAACAATTATACACATCAACAGTGTATGACTGAAATGTAGTTTTTTAAAAATATATAATGGTTTACAGCGGCTATGATGTCCTAAATTTAAAGTCAAGAACGGTGCAAATCAGAAATGTCGCATTTCCTATGGGCAATATTCGGATTGTAAATAACCAACAGGGATGTAAGTGAATGTAGATAAAATTGGCTATTTTAAATCAAAACTACTTTTTAAAGGTATTAATATTACTACTACTGGCAACAAAACGTTTTGAATGCTGACATTTAGCTACATTGATATTGCTCAAAATGTTTAATTATTTTCAATACCTTCGATATTCTTGTCCGAAATACGTGGCAAACTGCGTTGGATTTCTACATGCTGGAAACCGTGGGCACAGTTATCTTTTATCTAAGAAGGAGGTAAGGTAAGTTCCGGAATAAGATACTGGAGCAATGCGTTTCCGCAAGATTGGACGTGATTTCTTATTTTCGACAGTACAAGGCTTTTCTTTTTTCATTCATTAAAATAAAATCAAATAAAATACCTAATTTTGAACGCACTTCTATTAAGCTTTGTTTATTTTAAGACTAAATCTACAAGAAATCTTATTGTTGCATTTTTTTACATTTTCGAGTCGATTTGTATAATATTTTGCCATTTATTTCAAAATTTATCGGAAATATTCGGCTTTTTCGTTTACTTACTACGCAATCGTCATCGTTGCCTCGAATGAATAAACAAGCATTAGAAAAAAAGGGTGACGGAAGTACGTTCTTTAAGCGTCAGTAACTACCAATTAATGTAATTAAAAATAAGGATAGAGATTCTTGAGAGAAAAGATGTGACGATATCCTTCGTAAATAACATAGATCGCTAAGAATAACCGCGAGAATCAGCTGGAAAAAGATAATTTTATTTGAATAAAAACGATTGTGTTATGTAGGTACTCTAACATTTATCTAAATTTATACGGACATTAACACTATTATGTACACAAATACCACCCAGGCTCATCTTTTAGCTCAAGATTTTTATTACCTCATTTACATTTCCGTAATGTTTAAGCAAATTAACTGTCTGTTTAGATCAAATAACTGTTTTGCTCAGCTAACCCATTAACTATTCTGAAACTCACTGTCATTGTAATTAAAAAAATACCGAGATAAGAAAATACTGCAGTTGAAGGTTATTCATTGGTTTGGAGATAAAATGTGATTAAATGCGTCGTTTATTATGATTGATAATTGACACGATGAAATTATTTATTGTGTAACGATAAGTTTCTTAAAATATAAAATAATACATACTTTTCTTGTAAAAAAGTCATCCNACGATTGTCGTCGCTGCAATCTCTACTGTCTCCCTGGTCCTTCGGTCGCAAAGGAATACTTTTGGTCTCAATTGTTATTTCTTATTTCACTCTATAATTTTCATTGTAATGTATGTGTAATTAAATTGTTAAAAAGGATTAATGTGGTTTATTTTCGCCACATTAAATTTTTGGTCCTTCGGGCCGGATTTCCAGTCAAAGCTGGATTTTTCTAACTCAAATGCTTGTGAAATACAGTCTTATTGTTTCTCTTTCTCTTTGTCTTTTGGAGTTCTGTCGCTAAGGTTTGCAGCGTTGGGAGATAGGCTGCCAGTCATTGACGACACGTGTTCATGTTTCATCGTTGGACTGACGCCGATCTAACGAGTTAACGACATCTCTGAAAATCTGCGTCTAGTTCCGGCAGCATAGGTACGGACATTTTCCCGATTTGGGCCGTATTACTGTAAGTGGAAATGAATACTACGACTTTTACCCGAAAGGCAAATCTTCTTAAAAGAAGATTCGAGAAGCTGAAAACTTCAGTGTTTGCCACGGAAGCCGCCTCTAAAGCTTCCCCCTTATCCGACTTGCAATTAAGAGGCCTAACTTGTTGGAAGGATGAACTTGTTTCGGCTATAAATCAATTTAATGAGCTAGTCGATCGAGTAACAGATCAAGATTCTGAGTCCGGGCAATACGAAAGTGAATTGGTAGAAAAATTGCAAGAGGATATATTAGATATCTACGTAGAGACCACGTGTGTAATTACCGCTTTACTTCCACCATCGGAATTTAAAACCGAATTTTCAGCAATATCTGATAACGCAAGTATGCAACCTCGTTCTTTTGTTAGATTGCCCAAACTCGAGCTCCCTCATTTCGCAGGTGAATCCGTCAAATGGATGTCCTTTTCTAATGCGTTTGACACCACTATTAACCAGAACCCATCACTATCTCCGATAGAAAAATTTCAATATTTAATAAGCTCGCTTCAAGGTGAAGCCTTTCAAGTGGTTTCTGGATTACCAATCTCAACTGAAAATTATTCAATTGCGTGGAATTTACTGCGTAAACGGTTCCATAACGAAAGGAAGCTGGTTTCACTGCATGTAAATAGGATTATTGATATGCCGAACTTAGTTAATGGATCGCTTTCGAGCATTAGAGCATTTTTGTCAACGTATTTCGAGAATACTCAAACATTAACTGCCTTAAAACACGATATAACTAAAGAAAACGTCTTATTAGTTATGACACTTGTACGAAAATTAGATTTTGAGACTCGGAAACGTTTTGGGGATACACGAGGTGTTAATCACCACCTCCCAAATGTCTCGGATCTAATAAGCTTTTTAGAAGCAGAATGTGTTCACTTAGAGGATGCTACAATTGAAGGACGAGCTAAGGTGGCAATTAAAACTCAAAGTAAAATCTCAAAAACTGCACTTGTTGCTGCCACGGTTCAATCTTGTGTATTTTGTCAGGATCCTAAACATACGATTTACATGTGCTCAGCCTTTAAGGCAAAATCACATCAAGAGAGGCAATCGGTAGTTCGGAAGAAACGATGGTGTTATAACTGTCTCGGGACTTCTCACACTGTCAAGTCATGTAATTCATCTCGAAGATGCAAGCTATGCTCTCAAAAACATCATACCCTTTTACATTGCAGTCCAGATTCAAACTCATCGGATAGTAATCGCCAAAATGCTGATCCAATTATGACGCAACCAACATCATTGCTAACTTCTCTTGCTGCTCAACGAACAGAATTTACATCTGTTTCACATTGTGCGGGCCTCTCATCAGCAAAAAATACATCGATCCTATTGGCAACCACTTTAATACGCCTAACCACCCCCGCTGGTCTTACTTACGTCGTTCGGGGAGTTTTGGACTCAGCCGCGCAATGTAGTTTCATTTCGGAACGCTGCGCTCAGCTTTTGAATGTGTCACGCAAAAGAATTACGAATGCCATAAGTGGAATTTCAAAATCTCAAGTAAAATCATACGGTGTCACATGGCTCAATTTATCTTCGATAACCGGCACTGTACTCGCTACTTCGCACCCGATGGCGATTTTGCAAAATATTACCTCTGATTTACCTCTCGCGACGATTTCCCCAGAAATAAAGGAAAAGTTGAAATAATTTATTCTGGCGGATCCTACATTTGATACACCATCACGCGTGGATGTCTTAATCGGAGCCGATCTCTTTCCTCATGTGTTAACGGGACTTCGCTTCTCTCTTGGAGACAACATGCCAGTTGCTTTTGATACAATTTTTGGTATCGTTCTCATGGGCTCGACTCCAATTCTCACCTCTTCTCAGGAGAATTCTCATAATTCCTTAGCTCTAATCTCTACGAGCGAATTCGATCTTTATACTTCTCTTCAACAGTTTTGGAAATTGGAAGACGTACCTCACTTTTCCCCCTCTCCTCAAGATCAGTTATGCGAAGACCATTACCAAGCAACGCACTCAAGAGATCAAACTGGCCGTTATATCACGCGGTTGCCGTTCAAGGAAAACCATCCCCCTCTTGGAGAATCAGCCCTCCGCGCTAAAAGTAGATTCATCGGATTGGAAAGACGACTCTCTCATCCTCTTCTCAAGAAAAAGTATGTAGAATTTATGAACGATTATCTCACATCAGGTCACATGGAAGTTTGCGATCAGCTTCCTAGTTTACCGCATTATTTTATGCCGCATCATGGAGTTTTCAAGAAAAATAATCCAAATTCAAGCATCCGTGTCGTATTTGATGCTAGTGCCAAATCATCCAATAATGTTTCTCTCAATGATATTTTGCTTTCGGGACCCAAATTGCAGAATGATATTAGTGCAGTCATCCTACGGTTTAGATGCCATTCTGTTGTATTTGCATGTGACATTCGTAAAATGTACCGTCAAATTAAAATGCATCCCGATGATCAGCGTTTCCAGATGATTTACTGGCGTGAGAATCCTTCAGATCCTCTCGTGACATACAAATTGACCACAGTCACTTATGGTGTTACAAGTGCACCGTTCTTAGCAATACGAACTCTTCATCAACTTGCTGTAGATGAAGGATATAAGTTTTCTCGGGCGGCAGAAGTCCTCAAGTCTCAATCCTTTGTGGACGATATTATTGCAGGTGCGGATAGTCTCCAAGAGGCACTCTCCCTCCAAAAGGAGTTGGTACAATTGCTTGCGTTTTCAATTTTCAATTAAGAAAATGGTGTAGCAACTCACATGACGTGGTATCCCATATTCCGGAAGACGACAGAGAGGTGCCTCTTTCTTTTCAGCAATCGGAACAACCTATATATAACATTCTAGGCATTCAGTGGAACTCCTTTTCCGATAGATTTTTGTACGCCGTAAAGATACCAGAAGTCCCTCTCTGTAAACGTTCAGTCCTCTCCGTGGTTGCACGAATTTATGATCCCTGTGGATGTCTTACTCCGGTAATATTTCTAGCCAAAAGTTTCATTCAGCTTTTATGGACGACCGGCTTGCAATGGGATGACCCATTACCCCATGAACAAGTTTTTAAATGGAATGAAATATTACAAATTGTTCAAAGATTGGAAAAAATCACATTACCTCGTTCCATGTCTCTTAAAAGGTCAACCCCTGTACAACTTCATGGATTCTCGGATGCTTCCATGGCAGGATACGCTGCAGTTCTTTATTTAAAGTGCGTTACTGTCAGCGGGAACGCTAAAGTATCTATTTTGTTGGCAAAATCTCGTGTCGCACCGCTGAAGCGTCTCTCTCTCCCTCGATTAGAATTATGCGGGGCATGTTTATTAGCTAAACTGCTTCGTTATAGTGTCAATGTGATTGAATCCATAACCGCTTGGTGTGACTCAACAATTGTCCTTGCTGATAACTTTAAATATAACATCTCCTATTTTGCAAGTGATAACAATATCAAATTCCATTTTATTCCCCCCGCTGCACCGCACCAAGGAGGGTTGTGGGAAAGTGCGGTAAAAAGTTCGAAACATCACTTGACGAGAACTATTGGGCAAACAGTGCTTACTTTACAGGAGTTCATCACTCTAGTCACCAAGGTGGAGGCAATGTTGAACTCGCGACCGCTCACACCGCTTTCAAGTGACCCCAACGACTTATCTGTGTTGACCCCAGGGCATTTCCTAATAGGTACGTCATTGGCTGCTCCTCCCGAAGAGGATTATGTTACCCTTCCAGCAAATCGACTAAGCAGATGGCAGATGGTGCAAGCTTTTTCGCAACGTGTTTGGAACCGGTGGCATCAAGAATACCTGCACACTCTCCAGCAGCGCTCCAAATGGACGTTACGAAAGGAAAATCTTAGTGTTGGTGATTTAGTTTTAGTGCACTCACCAAAAATTCCTCCACTCCAGTGGTGCATAGTGCGAGTGACAAAATTATTCCCAGGTAAAGACGGGATAGTTCGAGTTGTGCAACTCCGTACTGCTAACGGATCCCTTACCCGTCCTACTATAAAAGTGTACCCTTTACCAATGGACAAATGACATTGAAACTTACTCTTAAATGTTTGATATATCCTGTACTATTATTATTTACAATTGTTTATGTTGAACAAATAGTTCAAGGGGGGCGGTATGTTCAGTATTTGTAGTTGTGTTGTGGTGGCAGTGTTGTCGCCTTCCCCGCCTTCCCCTCCCCTAAGTGGAGTGAAGTTTTGAGTAAGCCCTCTCTCACTACTACTTGTCCCTCTCTCATTACTACTTGTCTCTCTCTCTCATTACTATTTGTCTCTCTCTCATACTCTTGTTCTCTGGCGAGGTGTAGTCAGAGTCTGCTTGTAGCACGATTGTCGTCGCTGCAATCTCTACTGTCTCCCTGGTCCTTCGGTCGCAAAGGGATACTTTTGGTCTCAATTGTTATTTCTTATTCACTCTATAATTTTCATTGTATTGTATGTGTAATTAAATTGTTAAAAAGGATTAATGTGGTTGATTTTCGCCACACACTGTGTACTGCTTTTCTAAGTTTTATCTTATACTTTTATGGGTTTTATAAACTATTGCCGTCGTTGGTTTACTGGTTTTGATCTTACGACTGTCTGTTTACATGCTTATATTTTACACATATTTAGGACACATTGTATTATACACAGTTATTGCTGGGACATTGGATTTATTTTTCTAGTTATTTGGTTATTTAGTGTTTTATCCACTTACGGAGACTGGTATTTCAGGTCATTCTTACTTCCACCTTTTTATCTACAATGGGTTGCCTATATTTGGTTTTTCTGGGTTTGTCTAAAGATGGAATCGTATCCATATGAGAACAGGCCTCTTTCTTAAGACTGCAACAGGTTTCATAAAATCCATTCGAAGATAGCCAACAATGGTGCTGATATTTAATTCTTAAAACGGTGTAAGTCTCACCAGGTTTTCCAAAGTTTATGGATGTTTTTCCTAGAGTTATATCCTTCAATGGCCAGAAGAGAATTCTCTTCGCCAAATCTAAATGGCTTAATCTAGAGATTAAATCTCTATACAGTAGAAGAAACAATTTGGAAGTGAGAGCCTATGAGTTACAACTACATATCACTACAACTCTAGGGAATGTGGGTTGGGCATAATGTTTAGATTTCACTAACAAAATGTCCACTGTCATTGATGTGAAATTGCAGAAGAAAATATTGAAATTAAACAAAAAGTTCAACAGTCTACTTCCATCAGTTCCTTCTGAAGCTACTGATAATTCCACCGGATTAGATTTGGTCACACAAACTAGTTCTGACTGTTTTGAGTTTATTAAAAATCTACCTTCTGTTTCATTTACCAATGAGGAATTAGCTTTATTGAATCCTGGTTTAAAGTTTGCTGTTCCACCTCAATCGAGACCCTTAAAACAGATTATTGTGGGTATTGAATTTGGTATTGAGACTCTTGATAATAACATTAGGAATTTCTTGAGTGTATTCTGTGCTTCTAAAATCACCAATAATTTAAATTTAAATCATACGCATATTTATAATAATTACTGTAACACTATTAAACTTAAAAAAATAAGGATTGCTATTATACGAAAGCGGATAAAGGGAACATGGTTGTCATAATGGATAAGTCTAAGTACATTGATAATACGCAACAATTAATTGACAATGGTCCTTATATTGCTCTTACTAAATCTCCTTTAAGTAAATTTGTGTTACAAGTAAGAGAAACCCTTAAAAGATGTACTAACCTCATTACTCCAACTTTAAAATGTAAGCTTACTGTTATTCTCATTGGGTTGAAACATTCTTCTGAATTAGGTTCGAGGAAACTTTTGAAGAATATGTGAAACAATACGAAATTCCTCTAATCAGCATTTCAACAATGAAGAATGATTACCTGAATCGAACGAGCGCAATTGAATGTGACGCTTTCAAATCAAAAGTACTTCAAAGTGCTGGTAAAACAATTATACACATCAACAGTGTATGACTGAAATGTAGTTTTTTAAAAATATATAATGGTTTACAGCGGCTATGATGTCCTAAATTTAAAGTCAAGAACGGTGCAAATCAGAAATGTCGCATTTCCTATGGGCAATATTCGGATTGTAAATAACCAACAGGGATGTAAGTGAATGTAGATAAAATTGGCTATTTTAAATCAAAACTACTTTTTAAAGGTATTAATATTACTACTACTGGCAACAAAACGTTTTGAATGCTGACATTTAGCTACATTGATATTGCTCAAAATGTTTAATTATTTTCAATACCTTCGATATTCTTGTCCGAAATACGTGGCAAACTGCGTTGGATTTCTACATGCTGGAAACCGTGGGCACAGTTATCTTTTATCTAAGAAGGAGGTAAGGTAAGTTCCGGAATAAGATACTGGAGCAATGCGTTTCCGCAAGATTGGACGTGATTTCTTATTTTCGACAGTACAAGGCTTTTCTTTTTTCATTCATTAAAATAAAATCAAATAAAATACCTAATTTTGAACGCACTTCTATTAAGCTTTGTTTATTTTAAGACTAAATCTACAAGAAATCTTATTGTTGCATTTTTTTACATTTTCGAGTCGATTTGTATAATATTTTGCCATTTATTTCAAAATTTATCGGAAATATTCGGCTTTTTCGTTTACTTACTACGCAATCGTCATCGTTGCCTCGAATGAATAAACAAGCATTAGAAAAAAAGGGTGACGGAAGTACGTTCTTTAAGCGTCAGTAACTACCAATTAATGTAATTAAAAATAAGGATAGAGATTCTTGAGAGAAAAGATGTGACGATATCCTTCGTAAATAACATAGATCGCTAAGAATAACCGCGAGAATCAGCTGGAAAAAGATAATTTTATTTGAATAAAAACGATTGTGTTATGTAGGTACTCTAACATTTATCTAAATTTATACGGACATTAACACTATTATGTACACAAATACCACCCAGGCTCATCTTTTAGCTCAAGATTTTTATTACCTCATTTACATTTCCGTAATGTTTAAGCAAATTAACTGTCTGTTTAGATCAAATAACTGTTTTGCTCAGCTAACCCATTAACTATTCTGAAACTCACTGTCATTGTAATTAAAAAAATACCGAGATAAGAAAATACTGCAGTTGAAGGTTATTCATTGGTTTGGAGATAAAATGTGATTAAATGCGTCGTTTATTATGATTGATAATTGACACGATGAAATTATTTATTGTGTAACGATAAGTTTCTTAAAATATAAAATAATACATACTTTTCTTGTAAAAAAGTCATCCTCGTTTAAGTTTTTGCAGACATTTAATTTACCATGGGAACAGATGTTTGCGTGGGATCAGATATTATTATTTAAAACTCTTTAATACCTTTGTAATATTTTATCCTATGTAATATTCGATATTAATTTGAAAATAAAATTATTGAGCTATGCAAAAAGACAATCGAAAGGAAAACAATCACAGGCTTCGTTTTCCTTTATTATTAGTATATTTCCTTGAATGAAATACTAAAAAAGAGATATACTAATATATCAATGTAATGACAGAAGAAATATATGAAAAGGTACATACGGAAAATATGACAGAATTCTATGAAATATTCGGTAGAGGACAATAATTAACATTGATAACATCGTGGAAGACAGATAAACGAAAATAAAACATTTACTTCATTACCTTCCTCAGATACTGCTTATTTCCATTGGACCACTCAATCGTAATATTCATTTTCCGAAAATAAAAACGTCCTGTTACAGAAAGAAATATCGCAAAAAACATCGCCACAACCAAAAAAAGACACCCTACTTATGCTGTAAATCAAAACGGATTCCACGCCCACGTCGTTGTTTTGTTCCAAATTTAGTATTTTCGAGACGTCACTTGCGTCACAGATATGGCGCCGTCCCATATTCCGAGGGAATAAAATGAAAAATCAGGCCATCCGATGTTTCTCCTTCTTCCTTTTCTCTCTCCTTCCCTCCATTTTATCGATCAAAGCGTTTTACTGCGTCCAAGCAATCGGTGATAACCTCTTATCGGCTGTATCCGAATTCGAATACTTATAAAATGCCTCGACGAATTCTGGAGGTAAAAGTTTCAGACGGAATAGAGGACATTGAATAGTGTTTTCGAAGCGAAGGCCTCCCAAATCACTCCTTATTTTCCATATCTGCTGCGGAATTCTCTGCGTCACAGATCGCGGTCAACCGCTTTGAGGTAACGTTATGGCAGTTGATATTTCATTTACTAGATTACTTGCGTCGATTCTTACCAAGAGCTTGGTCTTCTCTAAAATCCGTCAAAGGAAGCGAAACGCATCATATGATGAAAAGTGTTTTAATATCCGGCCTAGGGTGAGTAGCATTACAATTCATGCTTTTCGTGCAATCCCTTTCCGACCCTTAAGTTACATTGCTGTTTCCTAGGCTTCCTTTTCAAAACTTTTATCAGATGAGAGTGCGGACTACAGTACCCCTCTGTATCAGATCGTCAAATATTCACAAATATTACAATAATTTTACGCATCTGAAGAAAAGAAAGGAAAACAAATGATTTATTAAGAAAAATGTGAACATGTGTAACAGAAACTTACTCAAATTAAAGATATAAAAGTGATAGAAGTGTTATAACGTCACTGTAAAAATGTGCTGTGCAGTACAAAAAGAGAGTTTAGTGATGAAAACACACGCTGTAAAACAAAGCTTCAACTTATCACATGTAATGATCAATTTAAGGAAATTAGAGATAGTCATTCCTTCTTAATGTACGCTCGATAATATTCCTGAGAATATCTACATAAATACCCTGCAAACCGCCTTTCTGCGTGTGGCAGGGGGTGTAAAGACCTAAAGTAGAACTACCTCTTTAATTTATTGTTATCGCGTATCGTTCGCGGAAAAATGAGTCCCTAAAACGACTTGTCCTCGCATCTATTTCTCTTATTTTACGCTCACTGTCGGCATAATACCAATTACGTCTTCCGAAAATGTTCTTCCTCTGAATTTATCTAACAATCGCAGCCTAGCTTCTAATCTCCTTTCTTTCAAGGATTCCCAACCTGCCTCTGAGAGCATTTGCGTTATACTTGCTTCTCTATCGTAGCACTTTATAATCCACTTTATAAAACCGAGGTTTTCAGTTGCTTTACCGCATATTTTTCGAATATATGTGCTCCAGTTAAAATTATTGGTAAGGGTGATTCCAGGATATTCTACGGAGTCGACTAAATTTAAATTCGTCCCAAAAGTATATATTTCGTTGCGAGTTAAAACCTGAGAAGAAAATGGTATTCCCATCTCCACTACTATAACTTTACATTTATCACAAGTATACTTAATGATGATTTTAATACAAGACAGAACTAAAATTCTGTCAATCCATTCAATTGATGTCTAAAATTTATTCTTATTATCTTTTTATAGCTGCCATCGTCTTGAATTGTTCAAATTGTCATTTGTATATTGATATTTTAGTCGGTTATTATCTTTTATCAGTGTACATTATGATGGTTAAAATGATTTTTGAGTTTCACATGATTTAACAAATGAAGATACTGGAAACTGGTTCGGACATTCTTATAACCAGAAAATTCTATAACGCTAAGACGGCGAAAGCGAGCAGCGTCTAAGCCCAAAGACTCGAATAAAAGTACACATTCCGTAGGAAGAGTGACAATAATTCGCATATTTTTCCGGGTAATAGAGAAAATGCCCGACTGGAAATGGGACATCCATTTGGATGGGAAACGATTGAAATGCTGTTGCAAAATGTAAAAGAGAGATTTTAATGTACGGTCATCCGATGTCATTAGGTAAACTGCCGACATCCTACTGAATGAAGCATTACCCTGGCAAAATGTAACGCATCAAAGAGACGGTTATTTGCTTTTCCTTTCCAATCAGAATGAAAAAGGAGTGAAAATGTTCATTTCCGCCTGAAAAAGCATTCCAAATGGAGAATGATAAAACGGCAAAAGTACTTATGTTCAAAAGCTTAAGGGAGCAAGGATGAGAAGCGGAATATTTAAGGTGCTTTATGATGAATTATTTACTGCCGAATGACATTAAATTTAAATCTATTTAATTAATCCCCCCTTGCTTGAAATTACATCAACTAATGAGAACTTGAATAAATAAATGGTAAAGGTAAAATAGCTAGAATATTTTTATGTTCCTCACTATATTAATCATATTATATTATTTATTTACAATCTTTAATACTACAAATAGGCACCAGGTCAGGTGGTAGTCATTGTTGAGGGGGAAATAACCTGCCTGGTATTCACCCTAGTCTTGATGAAAACCCCCCAAAACCTCCCGAAGACAGTGCATCATATTATACAATTACAAAATTTAGAAATTACAAAATATGAAATTTACAATATTATTACAAATTTACAAATTACAAGATTTTGTCATATTACATAAATGTCACAAACATATTTAATATATATTTAAGGTCGCGTTTTTGTGGTTCATAAAACTCTTTTAATTCTATTAATAAATACATTGCAGGAAGGGGGTTTCGAAAACCTCTCCAGGTAAATTTTTTCATTCTACTATTCCGCAATTAAGAAATGAACATTTGTAGTTATCTGTTCTCTGTTTAAGAGTTGCTAATTTATGCTTGTGGTCGTTTCTTCCTAGGTAATTTTTTTATTCTTTAAACGGCTTTCCAGGAACAGCTTTATACATATCCTCCCATTTTGTTTCACTTCTCGATTCTAATTTTTCCCAAGCAAGTTCTTTAATAATTGTAGTGACGCTGTCCAAAATAAACATTGTTCTTTCCTCTGCATATTTTCTAATTTGTCCGTCAGTCCTATTAGTGAAGTATACCTCTGTCAGCTATTCCATGTCAAGTGGACCTACGGTCCCCGCTTGACCATCACCGATTTCAATGAAATTTTGTGTGAACATAAACTCATATCTTTTATGAACAATTGCCAAGTTTTACATCCATCGATCAAATATTTCCTGAGATATAGTAATTATTTTCACCCCCTACCACAGCCTTCTACAGTTAGACATCGATTTTTAGCAACTTTGAGACACGTTATCTCAGACAGTATTCTGACAGTATCACTCAAAATTTCATTGAAATCGGAGATGGTCGAGGGGGGAAATTCTCTAAAATTGGTCCACTTGACATGGAATGCCCCAGTCTTTCCATCCGTCTCTCTGTCCCCCTCTTTATCTCAGAAGCGGTTAGATTTAGAGACATGCTTTAAACTGCGTTGAATATCATCATTCTAGGACATCTGGGCAATGTTATGTTTATACTCGGAAAGACCCGGTATCGAACCTCGGAGCTAATAATATGTTTTCGTAATATTGCAGGCGATTTTCTCTCTTGAGAGTACAAGGCTTTTCTTCTTCATTCATTAAAGTACATGTACCTATGTTTGAACGGAATGCTATCAAACTTTGTTCATTCGAAGGCTAAATCTCAATCTTGCAAAGTACTTAGGTCTAATCGTCGATATTTTTTTATTTATTGCGTTGAGAATGTAAATGTAATCTGTTTATGCGGTACATCGATAAAAATGTGATTTAGTTATTCCCATTGATTTGAAAAGTTCTTCCGAATTAAGTTTAAGGAAAAAGACACAATGAAATTATTTATTGTGTGAAGATACGTTTCTTCAAATACAAAATAGTCACAAGAGTTTATGTTTTTGAAGATATTATATAAACCATGCGCGCAAATATTTGCGCGGGATCTGCTAGTAATTTGGTAATTTATACAAATTATCACATTGTGTTGTTTACCGTCCACCGAAAACCGGTCGTCTTGATGAGCTGGAACTCTCAAGTTTCACTGCAACGTTCAGAAACATTGTAATTATGGGCGACTTTAACCCTGATCTACTCAAAGACACGTGTGACAGCAGACATATTAAGGCTTTTGTACATTGTAACAATCTTAACATTTTGCCTTATGGTGCCACCCATCACGTTGGTGTAACGGATACCTTTCTAGATTTATGTATCGTTGATGACAAAGAGGAAATTGCCTCATACTCCCAGATTCCCTGCTTTTTGTCATAACATATCGTATTATCATTCCTTTTATTCCTCCTTCATCGTTCATGTATCGAGATCTAAAACACTTTGATGATGAGGTTTCTGACTGAACTTAACATTCTCGATTGGACCGAAGTTTTTAAGTGAAGCAAATTATATCGTAAACTTGATTGTTTTAATTCTAATTTATTAAGTTGTATTAATCGTCAATCTACCTTTTAACTATGTACCTCTAAACGGTCACATGCCCCATGGATTAATGACGAAATTAGGGAGCTGGTAAGGCAAAGAAATTGTATCCGCTGTGTTTTTGTGCGGACGAAGACTCCTTCCTCTCGAACTGAATTTATTAAAATTCGTAATCGTCAACTATCTCTTAGCTGCTGATGTTTAAATTGAGTATTTCATGTTAGATGAGTTTCATTTTTCCCTTGTTGTCTGTCTTAGTTTCTAAATTCTCTGTTTACTTATGTTGCTTTGTTCTTTTGCTTAGCAATTTTTGTATTTTGTATTTTTTTTCTTTCTGCAGCGCATTCTTTTGTTCTTTTGATTTTCTCTATATTCTTTAAATTTCTGCCGAGATTTTGTTTTTGTATTTCCATACATTTTTATACTTTTACAATGCTTGTTTTTTGTGTTGCTCTATGGGTACTTCCCAGAGCATTAAAAATATAATAACTTTCAATATAAATTTAGAGATAACAATACAATCCATGTACCTAGTAATAATCTGTTTAAAAAATTTGCCGAGAGCTTTAAAACGCACCTTTTATTTTAGCAAGACACAGCCAAAATCCTCGCAGTTCACTAAAGGCAGCCAAATTTCAACAAAAGAATAATTTTGCTAATCTGGTAATGCCTTCGATATAATTGAGACACATTGGAACGCGCCGAGATTGTTCCTTTTCCGGTTATCGAATTAATGAAGGAGAGATCGCTGCTGTGATCGCTCCCATGCCATTGCTAACCTAACATTTCATTCCACCTATCTCATGGCCTCTGTGGATATTTCTTCCATAACCACTCTTACCTTCCCTCCAACAAGTGTTCGGTAGTTTCAGTTCATCTGCCCTAATATTCTCATCGCTAGCACCGCCTGGTAACTTACCCCAACCTTTATTCCATCTAAAAACTTTTGTCTTTGTCTTCCCCTCTGCTTTTCCCCTTGCGTTCCACCCTTAATTAAATTCTTCAGCAATTCTTCTCCAATCAATATTTGACCCACCCATTTCCTCTGTCGACGTTAAATTACTGCGATTAAAAACCTCTCCTCCCCAACCATCTCTAGTACTTCTGTGTTTGTTTTTCTAGCAACCCAACTTATTTTTCCCATTCTCATTCCATCTCAAAAGCCTCTAATCTGTTTATGTTCTCCTTTCGTAAGGTCCAGGTTTGAAACCCATGTATGTAAACGTTCTACACCTAGGAATTTACCAATATTGAGTTCAGTTTATCGAGCCATCATTTCCCTTAATTTCATGAAAACTTCGTAGGCCAATTCTATTCTTTTTCGAACCTCGTCTGTACACCTCCCATCCCAAGAAAGGACACTTCCCGAGTGAGAGAAATTTTCTACCTGTTCTAGTTTTTTACCATCTACTCAGATCGTTAACTTAGCTTTTATAACACTTCTAAAGAACACGAAAGCCTTTTAAGCATCTCAACAACGACCATTTACGTAAAAATCAACCAAAATGGACCTCTTTCCCTGTCGACAGCAGGCAAGAGAATTAAACTTATAAAATTTAACTTTCGTGCGAATATCTGAACCCTACCATCAATGATATAGGAAGATAATGTGCCTTATACGTAAATTAGAAATCAGAAGGACTTTCTATATAAAGAGATTTTTGCAAATAGACTTTACTAAGTTAGAAAAGGTAGATTTCATCTGATTTAAGTTTAAGAATTCTGCATTTTAAATTTGATACTTCAATGACACATAATTTTATAAAAAAAGAGGTTCAGTTATACGCAATCGATAAGGGAAAACACCGGAATCGTTCTGAAATTTAGAAACTGAAGGTTTAACAACGGTTTGAAAATTTCTGAATGACGGTAACTCTCCAACATTGCCAGAGATTTATTAACCTTAAAAATTGTTATGAATCTCCGCTTAAATTCATTCCTTCCAAATTTTGACAGTTTTAAGGTCACTTTGGACTTAGACCTTAAAGCGTTATATCTTAAACTAAACCAATCGAAACAATAGAATAGCATGATTGGTTTGGCATTTGCGCAGTAATTAACAATATCCTTATGCATGTATGAATTTGCTCCACTAAAATTCCCTCTATGGTTTCGATATCTCGAAAATTTCCATTAGGTTTTCCGTTATATTTCACACCTATAGATTTTGGGATGAATAAAAATCCAATGTTCCAGGATTGGCCTTTGCCGTCCTTTCTGGAAACTGCTCCATATATCTACTGTACCCTTGCCTTATCACCGCCCCTAATTTCCATTTCCCTTTTCGCCTACCCCTTTAATTCCTTATCCTTTTAAGAACCCTTCCAACCTACACACAATTTTCCCAACTCCTTCGCTGTCAAAACCTTCCCTGTGCCCTGAAGGAGATTTTTATCGCATTTCGCTCATCAATTGGTCTTCAAATTCGCAGTTTCAGATACCGCCTCATCTCTTGAAAGCCGACGCTGCAAAATTTAAGCCGAGAATGAGTCATCGGCTACTTCTTTCGCTCGTTACTCTCCATTTCCAATATACCATTTCCGTTTTTTAACTCCTCATTTTTGTCTAGCATTAATACAAATTAAAACTTCTCAGTCGGAGTCACGAGCTTTCCTTTGCCAATCGCAAATTCAATAAAATTTTGAACTTAGCTTCGATGTGAATAATAATGATAATAACTTCTCTAATGGAAACAGGTTAACCCCAATTACATGCATTTCAATAATTATTACTAATCACAAACACACACAACTTTTCCCTAATTGGAAAAATCCGACTAACCGGGATTCGAACCCGGTACCTTAGTGTTGGAACGCTAGCACGCTAACCACTCCGCCACCGCTGCCGATGAATCTAGTTTAAGTGGATTATTTCCGGTTCAGAGGATTTCACAGGCTAACATTTATCAAATGCGCTCTGAATTCATACCGAAATCACTTAACTTCCAGATTCCATTTACCCAAGAAACCAGTAATTTAAAAGTAATTTAACTTTAAGCAAGACGTCTAACTGTAATATGCTCCGATTTTTACTCAATGAAATCCTTTCAGTCCCGGTTTACGCCTACGTTAGAGTCGATTTCATATTCTTTCATTTACATTACTTTACAGCATATTACAGGGAAAATACTTGGTGATAGTTAGCTTCATGTCGTTGTTACACATTTGTAATATTTTTTTCCTTCTTATTAACTGAACGAACATGTGTTTTTAAAATAAAACTAAGACAGGAGTGTATTTTTTCCACAGGTTTATTTGCACACTACTGGTTTCAAAGAATAATCGCCATCCTCGGGTTGGCGAAAAAATAAAATCCACTCAACTTCCATTCTCCATCTATGGATTTTACTTCGTTAGGCCTCATATTGATAATACTCTGTCTTTGCGAACATTACATCTCCGAGAATCGTCCTTTTCAATGATTCTTATTCGAGAAAGCTCACAATTCAGGAAGATTTAAAACCGTATCTTTTGCAGAATTGATGCATGGGTTACGGAGTCGGATTCCGCCAATAAATTTAGTTAATTTATTGAGTGCATGACCTCATTCTTTTTTCCCAAAGAACGAAAACATCCTTAAGGTATTTTTAGAGATAAAAATTGTAAACCTATTCGACGAGATTACCACTCTTCTTCGGTCGTTTCAAAAAGTTCCAACTATTTTATTTCCGAGCTAATTCAGCATTGTGAAAAAAATTAAGCTGCGGTTATTTAAATTTAAAAAATTATTTTCTATAAGATTAAACAATGCCTTAGATGAAAGAGATTCCGAAGTAGACGTACGGATTTGAAGAAGAAGAAATGTTCGTTGTATAGTAGTAGAATAAAAGACTTCTATCCATAGAATGGCGAATTTAGTGCAACATATTTCGCAAAGAAGAACAGGCTCTTTGCTTGCAGTTTAAGGTATGTAAATATAAAATAAATTTGCATGATAATGCTCGCTTGCATTAAATCATTCGATATTTAGCAGTTTACGAAGTGGTTTATTCTCATTATTGTTGCCTGTCACGAACTCATGCCTTCCAGTTCAAGTAGAGTTTAAGCTTCCAATTATTGATTGAAAGTCGCAGGAACAAAAAATGATCTACAGCTTCTAGAGATTGGAGAAGGTCGTTTTAAACACTTTTTGTGTCACTGTCAATTTTGTTACCAACTTTTCTAATTTTCATAACTTTTGATAAAATGACCATTACAATATCACCTGGGTTTGAGTGATCAATTCAGCGTAGTATTTATACTAACATAATAAAAGAAGATCGATATGATGAACCACCTGTAAACTTCGTGAAGTTCCATCAATTCCCAAAGACGATCTATGACGAAACGATTTTCTTTCGTATTGAGGTTTCGAAGAACTCTACGTCGACATAATTGTTCATCGTTTGCTGCTTTGGACTTTGCCATGGGACTGATTAGAAAAGTTCTGCTCGCGGGAGAGTTAGGGGAATTTAGAGGAAGGCGCGAAATAATTAAAGGAAGGAAGAGTGGAAAGGGAGATTCAGCGGCAATAAAGGGAGCAAGGGAGATGAATAAATCACCGTTGGATGTGCTTAATAGGGCGCGGAAGTCATTCCTAAGGGTTTCAATTTCTACGAATCTCCCTATGAAAATCCGCTCTCCTTCATAAGGCTATAACCGAAACTGAGATAACTTTCGACGAAATTTGTATTTTAAGAAAAATTGTTTATTTTCTCGTTTGACCGATCTGATTAAGGTCAGTCATAGAGATATGATTATGATCAGTGTTGCGAACTTCTTTTCTTTCTTAATGTAGATATATAAATATTTAAAAGAATACTTAGGAAAGAGAAGATGGTCTGGTTGAAACATTGCCTGTAAATTCGCAAAAGAGGATGTTTCCCTCCGTAATAAAGAAGTAGATTTTGTTTTTGGGGAAGCGGCAACGGGAAGAAGTTGAAAGGGAAATGAAAGGCGGAATTCAGCCAAGTTATTATTTCGGCACACTCATCCAGTTAAGGGAATTAAGTTTTTCTGTTTTTATAAAGCATTCCGTTTGTATGGGTGCCTTTGACGATAAGAAAAACAAAAAGGTGCAGTGTGTCTTGTTCTGTGAATTGTTTGCGGAGTTGCTAAGGGTAAGCTAATGAAGATTCTGTCGTGCAGTTGGCGCAGCAGGCGTAAGGATTCTGAGAGTTTTGCTGAAATTAAGTCTATTTGAGTTTCACAAGAATACATACTTCATGTCTTCCTATCTTCATATTCTTCGTCTCGAAGTCGAATTTTCTTCATCAACATTCCAAATACTGACATTCATTCGCTGCTTTCTAAGAGTTCATTGATTTTCCAGAGTTCCAAATCCACCAGCGGTCTCTCTATTGTTTATACGCTAATGTTTCAGCACATACTTTCCTTATGCCTTGCTATGCGACAATTTACCTCACCATCGGGCATTCTCTAGTTATTACACATATTCATAAAATGGTTACAACTTGCTTTTCCCATTCTAACCATTCCGATCAGTTTTCTGTTCACCTCAATATGTTTAAGTCGATTTCCTTTCTCTTAATGTTTTCTTTTGTTTATCAGCATAGTTTCCTACTTAGTATTCATTAGGATTCCATATTATTTCTAGTCGCCGAATTCTCTTTGACGTGGTTTCTATCCTTTCTTAACAATACTGGAAAAGAACAAAAGGTATTCTGTCTGGTCAATTGATTTTCCCTTTATATAAACCATATAAGTAAATTTAGCACGTAATATTTATATATTTGTTTAGTAATTGCTTCTCTCTCTCTCTCTTTATTTTCTGGCTTCTTTCTCACCCTGTCTCGCCAAAGAAGACAAATGTGGTGAAGTATAATGATTACATTACCATCTGATATGAATATTGCCTATTCAAGGATCGCTCTCGCTGAAACCATTATTTATGATATAATCTTGTTTTGTGAAAACTATTATGTTCTTTTAATTCACCTAGCATTCTATTCTCATCTTTAGATATGTAAATTCATTTTATAACTCTACGTAGCTTTGAGACAAATATACTTTGTGTTTTATACGTTTCTAATTTGATCTTAAATCTTGTTTTCTCATTTTTGATTATCTGCTATTTAAATTTATTACATTATATATTAACTGCATTTACTGCATTTTTGTGGTTTGTTTCACACTCCTTCTCAATGAGTGTTTTCCAGCATTTTAGGTTTTTCTTTGTCTACCTTCAGTTGCAAACATTTTTTCCCACACCGAACTATTTCTTTTAGTGCATTATTATATTTTGTACATAACATAGTGACATACGAGGCTGGAAGGAAGAGAGGCACGCATGTGCCTAAACTCGCCATTAAAGGGTATATCCATCCACCCAAGGCCTTAGAAAAAATCTATCAATCGTAAAGATAATTGAACCAGCGATTCTTCAGCTGGTCAGTGATTTTATTCCGCAGTGAAGGGAGAATACAGCGTATACGCTAATATTACTTGCGATTAAAGATTTTCGGCATTGCTATATTCATTTAAAAAATGTAATTTGGCCAAAGAAAAAGTACAGGGAAAAGCCTTATTTAATAATAACAGCGTCGGAGATAAAAGAATCCTTTGTTAGGCATGGAGCCGTCGCACAGTGGGCTAGAATTGAAAAAAGCTGGTCAAGAGGCCAAAAATAGTATTTTAGAGCAAGGAACGTGAAACTTCGCTTAGGTATCCAGAAAGAATTGAATTTTGTTGTTCTGTCTTTTATTCTGCGTTATATGTGCGCGTCAAAAACATACAGGGTGTCAAACTTTCAAAAACTTCACAAAAAAGAATGTTCTCGGATTAATCTGAAAAACTTTCAAGTTTCCTGCGATGCAGACGTAATTGAAGGAAACTGATCGAAAAACCGATTATGCCTTATTTTAGTATGATTTCTCATTTTTAGTCCCGTTATAGCTTCCTGCTCAAAAATGGACCTCTGCTTATTTTACGCAACAAAATGGAGGACACCTTTTTCGGCCAATTTTTGAGATAAAGTGAGGAAGGCAACTAGGAAAACGGCGCTAAACTATCGAGTCTCTTATATCAAGTCAATGTCTAACGTTTCTTAATATAGAATGGGAAGAAACTGTTTCGATTCACCTGCTACTCTGGGATTGCGACATGGCCCGGCTGAGCGCCACGGTCACTAAGAATTCTGTCACGTTGCCTATTCGGCAACGTGACAGAATTCTTAGTGACCGTGGCGCTCAGCCGGGCCATGTCGCAATCCCAGAGTAGCAGGTGAATCGAAACAGTTTCTTCCCATTCTATATTAAGAAACGTTAGACATTGACTTGATATAAGAGACTCGATAGTTTAGCGCCGTTTTCCTAGTTGCCTTCCTCACTTTATCTCAAAAATTGGCCGAAAAAGGTGTCCTCCATTTTGTTGCGTAAAATAAGCAGAGGTCCATTTTTGAGCAGGAAGCTATAACGGGACTAAAAATGAGAAATCATACTAAAATAAGGCATAATCGGTTTTTCGATCAGTTTCCTTCAATTACGTCTGCATCGCAGGAAACTTGAAAGTTTTTCAGATTAATCCGAGAACATTCTTTTTTGTGAAGTTTTTGAAAGTTTGACACCCTGTATGTTTTTGACGCGCACATATAACGCAGAATAAAAGACAGAACAACAAAATTCAATTCTTTCTGGATACCTAAGCGAAGTTTCACGTTCCTTGCTCTAAAATACTATTTTTGGCCTCTTGACCAGCTTTTTTCAATTCTAGCCCACTGTGCGACGGCTCCATGCCTAACAAAGGATTCTTTTATCTCCGACGCTGTTATTATTAAATAAGGCTTTTCCCTGTACTTTTTCTTTGGCCAAATTACATTTTTTAAATGAATATAGCAATGCCGAAAATCTTTAATCGCAAGTAATATTAGCGTATACGCTGTATTCTCCCTTCACTGCGGAATAAAATCACTGACCAGCTGAAGAATCGCTGGTTCAATTATCTTTACGATTGATAGATTTTTTCTAAGGCCTTGGGTGGATGGATATACCCTTTAATGGCGAGTTTAGGCACATGCGTGCCTCTCTTCCTTCCAGCCTCGTATGTCACTATGTTATGTACAAAATATAATAATGCACTAAAAGAAATAGTTCGGTGTGGGAAAAAATGTTTGCAACTGAAGGTAGACAAAGAAAAACCTAAAATGCTGGAAAACACTCATTGAGAAGGAGTGTGAA
>KZ309052.1:114123-124863 GCA_000376725.2 Ladona fulva
GCCACTCTGATAGACTTGCATAGCTCGACATATTCGATATTTTCCTTTGGCAAGTCTGAGTGCTTCAGTTGCTTTCGCTGTTTCATCATTTTCCTGGTTTTGTCGCTAAACTTCTTATCCTTTGGTCTTTTTGGTGTACTTGGTACTTCTTCTGCCACTGCCTTCACAACTTCCATGAATTTGGCTTCCAGTTCTACTTCTCGAAGTGCTGAAAATCTATTTCTAAGCTCCTGCTGGAACTCCTTGCGATTTTCCACTAATTTTGTGATACGTACCTTGTGTTTTCTGTAAGAGACCAACTTTTTGCTTTCCATTTGAGGCGATTTTCATCCTGCATCTAGCAATCCCGTGGTCCGTTCCTGTGCTGAAGTTATATAAAACTTCACAATTAGTGACTGTGTGGAGTTTTTTTTTTAACCAATATGTAGTTTATTTCGTTTTTACCCCATTAGGACCTCTCCAAGTCCACTTCCTTGTATAATTCTTCTTGAAATACGTGTTTGTTTGGTACATATTGGTGCACTCTGCAAAATCTACCAGGCGGTGACCTCCTTCATTTCTCTGTCCTAGTCCATGTTTTCCTGTGACAGCATCATCTGCTTCCTGCTTATCTACACGAGCGTTAAAATCGCCCATGATGATTTTATAATAGTGATCTTCCTTGTCATGTTCCGTGCCGAGAGGCTGGTAGAAATNCAATTGGAAATTTCTTCTGTATTAGCTTCATCAAATACTTGAATCTCCAAATAATAGATATCTAAAACATTTAGCATACATAGATATTATAAGTTCATTTATTAAAATAGTCCAACAAACTTCATTGCCTCATCTGGCAAGAGCATTGAGCGTTTAAAACAAATCACTACAAAGAATTTACTTTTGAAATAGCAGTGCTGTCGACATCAAAAGAAGTTAAATATCTTCTTACAACTTCAAGTGCTTGAACAGTTTCACCAAATTTTGGAATGGATTCCTCTTTCTGTTCTGTTTCTTCATCTACTACTTCATCTGTTTCCTGTGAGTCCTTGGCACCACAGATTTCTTCCAAATCCTCTGGAGAACCAGAGGTGTTCTTAAGATCATCGCATCGGACAAACTCTTCAAAATTTGTGTTCATATCAGAAGAAATTTTCACCCAATTTTCATGGTCAATCACATCCAAATCTACATCAATTTCCATATAATTATTACAATTGAATCCAGCTTTCATAAAACAATTTGATATTGTTTGAGTTATTACTGAATTCCATGCAGCTGTTACCATGTGCATACCTGGAAGGATGTTCAGTTTGTTCATTTCTATATAAGATATTGCTTTCAGCACTGAAGCCTTCTTGAACTTTGCTTTCATAGAATGAATAATGCCCAAGTCAAGTGGTTGCGGATGACTAGTACAATTTTCTGGAAGGAAAACCACTTTAACCACTTATTTGCGAAGAAAATTAGTATCTGGAGGGTGAGATGGACATTTATCAATAAATAGAAGAATATTTCTATTAGCGCCACCCATTTTACACCTAATGATGTCAGAAAATTTTTAAATATAGATGCTGTCATCCAGGAACTTTTATTGTTGGTATATTTACATGACAATGTCCGGACATTTTTAAAACACCTTGGTTTGGCAAATTTACCTATAATTGGAGGTTTCAATTTTCCACTACCATCTGAATTTACACATAAAACTACAGTTATCTTGTCTTTAATTATCTTGGCACCATGGCAGTTGCCCCCTCTGGTAGTAAGAGTTTTTGATGGGAGAAGGTTGAAAAAAATGCACGATTCACCGGCATTCACAATATCTCTTGGTAGCCTTCTGAATGCCTTATCAATGATTCTCTCTCCCAATAGTCAACAGTTCCTTCATCAACACCGGCACTTTCACCGGAAACATCTTTATACTCAGGTCCATGGCGCTTCTTGAATCTGTCCAGCCATCCATTGGAATCCTTAAAGTCTTCTATTCTTAACCTATTTGCTACCAGAATTGCTTTCTCTTTCAACACTGGGAAGATTTGCGGATCGCATTCCTTCAAACCATTCTATCAATATCTTCTCCATTTCATTATATGGTGATTGTTTGATACTCTTTTCTTCTGACAGCCTTACATCCAAATTTCCCTTCTTCTTCTAAAATTTGATGTTTATTCTTCATTCTACAAAACAATGAAGATGGCGCAAGATTTAATTTTCGCGCAATATCTATCGCGGGCGTGCATGCGGGTTCTTCTCCACTTCTTGAATGGTTTTCACTTTTTCCGCAATTGTCAACTTTTTCTTTTACTTGTAGCCATTATTGAGTAATCGAATTTAAAAAGTAAAAAGAATATCTTTTATTAATGCTCTAGGATTTCGCAGTGATCACAGACTATGCATCTGTATTTGCCCGGGGCATTGATAAGGTAAACAGAAGAAACTTGCATTACGTTATCGGGATCGTAGAAGTAAGCGAATATGCTTTCAAACAAGAAGCATAGATTTTCAACTGGCTTAGATTTCTCATATTTATGTAATTATATCACTGACAAGCCAATTTTTAAATGGCAGTTGTTTAAATACATTGGATGGAAAAGGTTACTTCAATATTTTTAGCCTAAATTAAAGTGACCTGATAGCAACACAGTCATTATTTCCTTGATTGTTCTGTATAAATTTCGTAATACAGAATGAAGTTGACGATTCAAGATTACACTTTCTTGCACTATATGTTCGCGTGATTATATAGTAAGCTTTACCTCCTAACAAGCAAATTGGCGGGATATTAATGAAAGAGTAAAATAATGCAGTTGATATAAATCTTTTATTTAACTAACGAAAAGGAAATAACACAAAATGAGAAAAAACAAAATCTAATGCAGACTGTCAACCTGTTAGCTAATACTTCTTGTCACCAGCAAAGTTTTCGTGAGGTTATCATCAGTTTTGCACTAAATTGGGCATTTATGTTTCGAGGACCAATTTTCTTTTTTACTAAATGCGGGTTATAGATTAAATCGAGATTCACTAAATGCTGGAAAATAATGCATTGTTTATATAAAAATATGGCCGGGAGTAGAAAAAATATTCACGAAATGCGGGAATGTTAAATCGGGGTTTTACTGTAACTGTTTCCGCTTTGTACAATGGAATTTTCCTCCTGTGAGACCATTGTTTACTCGTTTTGCCAATATTTTATTTCGAATTTATTCGTAATAAATAACCATTTGTTTGAGTAGGCATTATGAGTCAATATTCGATCACTTTTTTTCACTTTCGGCCATCTTTTTTCGATTTCACCTCAATTTGCAGCGCCTCTCCCTCAGATAAAATCCACCACACTCAGCATTAATCTATTAAAATTAAAATGGTAAAATCAAAAGGATAGAGGATAAAACAAAATAAGAACGACCACGATTCACACATAACTTCATACTCTCTGATACGTCAATGCTGTCTCAGAATTGGTGAACACGACAAAGGCACCCTTCAGCTGAACTATCCCCCACGAAACAAACCTCCGAACCGCTCCCCGCCTTAATTAGCTCATTATTGCACAACCAGTCTAATTAACAGCAATATGGAGGGAATCCGAAACACTTCACCGCTTCAGACCAATTAAAAGGGAGTCCTCCGCACCTACCAGATTATTTGCGGTGGTTGTCACAGATTTCCTCAATCACGACTGCGCACACGACGCTGTGTTTTTCGAGCCAATTCGTGTAACAAGCCGCTATCGATTCGAATCACCTTCTTCGGGCGCTACTTATACAAGAGGTTAATGGCAGCCCAGAAGCGTTGGATTCGGAGCTCCGATGAATAGGAAATCGTGAGAGAAGATCGCTTTAAGCATTTAAGCGTACCTTCCTTTCCAAAAGCACTGCTTTCAGACGTACCCCGAGATCCTGTTTTCCGTTCTTGAGGAAAAGTCACGTCAACTCAACTGCGCCGAATATTTTTGGGTAGCCACCGGTCTAATTGGTCAAAGAAGTATTACAAGTTCAAAATGATGAAAGAGCCATTTCGCCAATGGATCACTCATACCCTCGGAGACCAATTCAAGGGAAAGAAACGGACTAACAAGCCTTCTAGGAATGAAAACACTCTGATGAGGATATCATCGCTATTGAAACACGCGTTAGATGAATCCTACAAGGTCGGTTAATCCGTTTCCTTTCCCTCGTCTTCTTCTTCGGCGCGAACCGCCAGCGATACTGTAGTAGCCGTGTTCAATTTTCTTTCCTTACTGATGAGTAAAGAATGATATTTATTTAGAAGCTTTCTAATGGTTACTTCATGAGAAATTCTCTTAAAACTACCAAGTGAAACAAAGCATTTGGTGAAGAAAGCATGGCAAAAATAAGGGTACAAAGAGAAGGTATAAACAGATAAGTTAGACTTTGCATACATCCAATACATTCACATCTTCACAATTGCATTTTTTGCAATATTTACACATTCCCTTCTGAACCTTCTTTCATTTTCTACAATTCGAATACAATCAGAAACAATATTAAATAATCTAAAGCTATCAATCACAGTTGACTTTCTTGAAAAAGATGTTTTGAACTGGAGTATTTTAAAATTTGAAATTTGTCTAGTTACATATGGATGGTAGTCGCCATTACATTTTATCCTGGTCTATTTACACTTTTCTGCCTCATATCCCACATGTCTGCCTCGACAACACATCTGCCACATATCCCTCTCAACCGTGTCCTTTTCCCCGAAGCGTCCGACATAAACATATATGTGCATGCATATTTCGGTCCCGAGTAATGGTTCCTATACTTGTGCAATAGATTGTTTCGTTCCGTTGTAGATAAACTTTTGGAGAATTCAATGATACATTTGTCTCTTCTGAAATGGATTACAACGAATTTTTGGCGTGAATATCGAAACTGATTGAAGTCTACAAGATATGGCGCCGGTAATATGGTCGAAATTTGTCTTAAAACTTATTTGATTATCAGTAGAATAGGTAGAAATAGAAGAAAAGAAGCAGGTTTTTCCCACCCCCCTTCTTGTGGGTGTTTTCCTGCTTTGGTTTATTTTTCCCTAATTGCAAACTTAGATTTTTAAACCTAAAAGCTGTTTTCTTATGTGCACATTCTTCGAGCTTTCTCTTTTAAATTTTAAATATCGAAGGGTTTGGTGTAAAAAGAGCTTGGTAGTCTCGAACTCACAGTAATAAGTTCGTATTATTGTTATTTTATAATTATGAGCGTAAGATGGATGTTAACGTAATTCTAAGAATTATAGCAATTTTGAATATCAGGAAAAATTTTATAAAATCAGAGCTCTTTTGTATGTTTTTGAAACATGGAATATAACTTCTGCGGAGATAGCAGGATCATAAACTAAAAAGATTTAGCGCTACAGAAGAGTGAACGATATTTTTTAATGACAAGAATGTGCAAAATAACTCTCGGAACGGGATAAAAATCAATGTATTTGCGATTCCTTAGAACCAAATTGAAGCGAAGCCATTTTCGTATTAAGACGTTGTCCTTTTCCTGATTTGTCAGAGATGATATGACTACGATATTCCTAACTTACTCTAAGTGATTTCTTATAGGAAAGTAGCCGTTTAAAAAATAAATACATTTTCTATAGATTACGATGAACTTTCTCTTAGAAAACATTTTCCAAATATCAGTCTCCTTTTTTCATTTAAATCTGAGGATGAACAGAATAATGATGTTGGGGCGGCTTAAAATAAAACTGCGGAATGATAAATTAAATAAAGCTCTGGAGGAATTCCTCATAATCGTGAATGCAACAGAATGGCGAGACTTTATTTTCCCCTTAGAATAGAATTCCTGTTAGAGCCCACCTCTTCATTTAATAAAATAATGAGAATACACTCATATTTTTCTCCTGAGAGCCGATAAAAAAAACCAAAATAAATCTGAAAAGTAGGTTGGTGTGAAGAGGAAAAGAAAGTAACGTTGACCTGAACCGACGCCAACTTCCTCCAACAGTTCTCGATCCCTAGGCAAATGGGCTGGCACTATAGGTGGCCGCGTTATTAACAGAGATGAGCTTGCCACTCTGCGAAAGGACCCTCAGCGTCCCAACCCACCTGCTCCGCCCAAACGGGAGGATTAAGGCGCCTAATGAAAAGGTACGTGAGAGATGGAAAAACAGCTCTACGGGTTCCTCTTTTTTAGCGATTCCACTCCCTGCAGCCACGTTCACGAGTAGAGCCTGTTTTTCGTTTGGTCACGGATTATGAACAATGTGACGCTGCAGTATGTCAGAGCGCTTCAATGGAGATTATTATCTCAACACTATTCTCCCTATTTCTCGGAAGAAAGATGATCGAATGTGAAAGGAGAAATTCTTCTTTTGTCACGTCGAACATTCCCCTTGAGTGATTTGGAGTCAATTGTACGAGGCGCAGTTTACGATGATCATTATACAAGGTATTTTTCATTCGACCAAACTCATTCCCTGAGTAAGCACCTTATAGTTTAGTGATCGATAACAGAGTTAATGAATGACAAATCGGAAGTAGATAAGTTGTCAACGGCGAATAACTCCTAATACAGCTCAACTACTTGTCTAGACATAGTGGTTTGGTATCAATATTCCTGTGGTTTAATCTATATCCACGAAATGTTTTTCTCTCATAACATTTTCTTGCGGTTACTCATGCACTAAAGAGACAGCGGCTTAAGCTAATTTTTCAATTATCGAATCTCGGTGTCGGAATCGTTAATGGTCTAGCCTTCAAACTCTAAGATCCTGGATTAGAGTCCCGGGTAACCGAATCTTTCGGGTGTTTCACTTCGTCGCTCATGTCTATAATCTAAAATAATGTCTATAATCGTCCAAATTATTAACAATAATATGATTGGGATTTCCTCAAATCGTAAAATTAATAATACTTAAAGAAATAATAATAGCTGTAAACCACCGCCTAGACTATCAGTTACTAATTACCGATTTGAAGGAAGAATACCAATTTACCACATAAATTTATTCTGATGGAGAAATCTATCAATTCACCGCACAAGTAGTCCATTCCATCCATGACAGGTTTTACTGGCAGCTTTCTGACGGCAATACTCTCTGCAGGTGCTTTTGCTTCCTCAACAGATCACAAATTACATATTTAGTTTTCTGAGGAAATATGGTAAGTGTCATTGCATGAAACTTCCATCACTACTCGACTAATAAAAACTTTAAACCTTTAATTATTTGTATTTGTGGACAGACAGATTGTAATTTTACGTGCCATTATTAGTATTACAAATATTTAGCTTAAAATAATATTACATACGATGAAAGATTTCTTTAATTTTTTAACTCTTTGAGGAAAAGTTTGATGTTACGGCTCTACTGCTGAAGCCTATTTTACTCTCTGAAAAAATCCCTGAGTAAGGGCAATCGCCTAAATCTTCAAAAAATGCAAATAAGAACATATTCCTGTCAATAAAAGATTATTTGAATGTCGCATCCGATATTTATGCGCGGAAATCATAATTTCTACGAGCTAACTTTCGCCTCGTATAATTTCTTTGTTGATTATTTTTGATAATTATTTTCTCTTAAGGAATGCCAAAAACAGAATGTGATTGCAGCTAATTCTAAGAGTTGACTGGGTTCTGAATGACACATTCCATGTCTGCGCATTCTAAGCGTGGATTTATGAGACAATGGCTCTGAAATTAAGGAGGGCATAAATCGACGCTTCATTCTTCTCCCCGTGAGAAACCCTAAGGATAATAATTTCCTGCTAATTTTGAAAGGGCTATCTCAGGGGCTTTCAAATCCCAATCGCTTCCTTAGGGTGTTCTCTCCGTATTAAGCATGGAAAAGGTAATTTCTGGGGAGATTATGCAGGAATCTCTTCCTTTACATTCGATCTCCAGAGAGGGTCTTCAACACAAGGATACGAAAACCTAAGTACTGTGCACGTATATTTCTTTTCTTATCCTATTTTAATTTTAAGTTAATAATTGTTGTAAGATCGATGAGTAGCATATATCTATTATCCGGGTTTCAGGCTGCAATTTCCTCCCGGGCAAAAGTCAATTTGCATCTATAATAATATAAGTGTTAAGAAATCCGAATGGATGGTTCACGGTTCTTTTACTTTTTAATACTATTTTGGGTAATAACTATCCTAGGGCTGAGGAACTTTTTTTCATCGAAAGGCTATATTCAATACTAGATCGCATAAGAAATCGTTGGTCAGCATATAAATCATCCGAACGCATTCGACCAACGACTCGTCTACATTAAAATATTTACCAACGAAAGAAAATGAAAACAAACGAAATTTACAAAAAACTATGTAAACCTTGTAAGGAATTTTTCTTTAATACATCTCCTTAAAATAATAAGCAAATACGATAAGATTATGAAAATGTAAACTTTTGTTACAGGAAGTGAAAAAAAGGCTGCAATGAACGGCTGGAAAAGCAGTAAGAGGGCAAACCAAAACAATGGACACACTTCTATCGATAACATTTAGAGTAAAAAAGTATTACCATAAAATTTATGATCTACTTAAAACTATGAAAAACTATGAAAAACTTAAATCTATAACTATTTATAGTTATATATATATGACTTGGTGGCCGTTTGAAATCAATCATGGTGTACCACTTTATAGTTCTTAGCTATTTTCCTGTGCAACTATTGATTTTCTCTTTCTTAGTTATTGTTGAAATGTAGCCAATATGTATGTAAATATATAGATAGCCTAGAATGTATTTGGTGCAAAAAGTATGTAATATATGTAATGTCATAATGTATAACTTTTTATTGCATATCTTTTTATAAATAGCTTACAAATGTTTAAATGTCTTATATTTTAATTTAACGCATAAATGTCTGAAATTTAAAACTTTTGTGAATGTGTTACTTTCTACGTATAATTTTATCAAACATTATATTTTCATGCTTAACTTTGAATGTGTAATGCAGTGCCTACGGGAGGTTTTCTGGAGGTGTTACCTCCTTCTGTCTTTGGGCGAATGATACGCAATTATTATCAGAATGATTAAGTAAGTTAAACTTCCCTCAAGATTTACTACCTAACCAGAAAGCTAAATTGCAACTTATATAAAAATAAATAAAAGAATACCGTGATAATCTTCTATTCCAATATATCTTACACTTTTTCCTGTTTGAATATCTTTATTTCTGGCATCAATGCCTTTGTATTTGTATTTTTTGTTCATACATTGAAAATTTTATTTAATAAGAATACGAAAGACGCAGGAAAGATCAAACTTTTTGGAGACAAAGAAATGGGCGCAGGTTGGACTCTCTTTCTGTCACGAATACTGCAGAATAGAGAGAAATTGCAAATGTAATTTCAATAAGTGGACGACATAAACATTGCGAGAAGAATAAACAAGAAAACAGTTTGCTTCAAGATTTTTCAGTATTCTGCAGGCTTACTTGAAAACATTTAACATAATTGTCTAATCTGAATGAGTCTAATCTCATAATGAGCTGAAAACAAATGCAAATGTATCTGAGTTTTCAGACGCACTCCCCCATTTTCTTGAAAATAAATGCCTCTCTTGCATTGAATGGCAAAATAAATACGAGAAAAGATATATTTATAATCTATGAGACGGTGACTACGTTTCCTATTTATAAAAGAGAGGCAAAAGCGAGTTAAATCACGAATTTGAAAGTGCGACTTCCCCTTTAGAGAAAGTCCGTGAAATCGAGAGCAATTTTCGTGATCTCAGCGCATCAAAAGAACCTCTTTTAAAGACATTCGAAATACAAGCGCTGCCTCATTAGGAGAAATTGAACTCCTCCCTCATTTAGCGACCGGATGCGGAAACTGCGCCACTTTGTGCATATCCACATATGTGCATATGTTGTGGATTTATTCCTCTCATTTTATTTTTACTCTCCAGCAAACGTCCCGCTTCCGGCAGATTAAGTAAATGATAAGTGTAGAGTGCATGTAAGGGCGGATCATCGGTAATGAGTGTTACGAAATGTAGATCGTTCCATGTTGACGGTAGTTTCTCGCTGCGGAGAACAGATAAGCGGGTTGGGATATGTAGGTCACGGAGGATCGGGGTTTTACTGCGGCCGTCTGCTTAAGGAACTTAAAGAGAGAAGTATAGATGGCACCGCCATCATTGCATATCTTTCATGGAATGTGCGATCTTAATTGGCTTGCTTTTCTAAGAAATGAGAGCTGAGAAAGAGAGAAATGAGGTTCGTCCACTCACAGCACTCTTTAATATTCGGTGCTGTCAAAGAAGAATTTGAGTTTGGGAATTCAGTTGAAAACCAACGCAATAAATGCACACCAACAATAATGACCGCACTGTGCAAAGCCTATTCGTGTTTGGGCGCAGAGGAGTCGACGGTTCCTTTTCCAGAGAAAAGTGAATTCTACTCGTGCATGATTATATGTCTATTTGTACTTGACTCGCTTGAGAAGCAATAATAATAATTCATAATAAAGGTTTAAAGACATAGAAGTGAAAGATGTCGACGTGACTGGAACTTCCATCGTGGTGCCATCGCTATGTATGCTCTACGAGCACTCTAGCGGCACTATGTGGATAAACTATTCGCACGGAAAACGGAATGGTTTGACCAACCAATGGTGTGAGCATTCGCATTGAAAAAGGGAAGATGTGGGTCACGTCGATATTCTTCACTTCCGTTCAAATTTCGGCCGCGACCACGTATTCTTCCAGAAAAGTGAGTTTCGATACGTCGTTCCTACCATTTATTTCCAACATGTGTCTCGTTATATATATATATATA
>KZ309052.1:153408-185336 GCA_000376725.2 Ladona fulva
GTGGGTGGGGGAGGGGGGGGGGTGGGTTAGACAGTTACAAAAATGTGACAAAGTTTTCACCGTAGAAGAAATGATAGGGGAAGTGAAGGGGTACAGGTTCTCGTTTATGATCGTTGACGAGGGATTTCCAAGCGTTTTAAGTAATTCTAAATGTTCGCAGTGGCTAATCGCTCGCCCTTTGTCCACGAAATGGAGGAATTCCATTTTAAAAGAACTCCCGTGGTCTTCCTGCAAGAGATGCTTCGCCATTTGGGAAGCCCCAGGATTATTTAGACGGAAGGCATTGCCGTGTTCCTTTCTTCGGACCGCAAACGATCTTTCAGACTGCCCAACGTAGACCCCCGGACAGTTGTTGCAGCTAAGGCGGTAGATGCCGCTTCTTTCCTCATGATTCCGTGGGTCTTTCCCGTTCCTTAGGAGGTCTCCCAGCTTCCGGGAAGGTCTGAACGCTGTCCTTAGGTGGTCTTTAGGGAATCGCCGCGCCAATGCTGTGCTAGCCCTTCCCAGGTATCTGAGAGGGCACCATCTCGTGGTCATGTACTCGCCTTTTGTCTTATAGATGCGGCCGCAGCACATCCTTCTCTTTTTCTTTTTGATCATTTGGTCAATGATCTCCGATCCCAGAGACAACAGGTCTAATAGGAATATTGTCCTTATGTACTTGGAGAGTAGTCTCCACAATAAAGCACATCGCCACCGCGAATCGATTTTTCCACAAGACCATTGAGAGTTGAGAATCGAGTCATTCGCAAATATAGATAGATAGATAGACTCTTGATTGGCGAGGTTAGGCCCATATAGGCTTCTCTTCCACCTAACCTCGTATTTATTTCCTTCCTTATCTTCCGAGGACAGATATTTGCAAGTATTCCTTCTTAAATAGGACCGTAAATGAGTGGAACAGTTTACCTGAGGAAGTCCTAGAACCTCTTCCTCAATCCCGTAGCGTTTTCATAAATAGAATTAGAAAAATGAACGGATAAATAAATAGAAAATGTAATGTAAAAAGTATAACTTAAAAATATATTTCTTGTGATGATCAACTTGTGTTGTGCCGATTTTCAGAACCACACCTTTCAGACCAAAAACACAGATCCATATCTGGAAATTCAGTCGTTATATAGTTATTAGCTTATTATCGTATTATAGTTGATAAAAATTGAGGATAAGTTGAGGAATTTCCTCACCTAATGGCATGCGTATACATACAACGCCTACAAACTTAAGCCAAATTACGCGAAAGTTGACGCCAAGAGAACAAATGGGTGATTTTAGAGGAAATCTTCTTCGGGCGGATTCTTGCAGATAATATCCGATTGCGAAATGCTACCGGCGAAGAAACGACTTGTACTTCTCACTCATTTGGTCCTTTCTGTCTATGATGACTTCCACAACATCTCATTTCCTCGCCTCCCACTATCTCAGTCATTCTCTCCTCTAATTTCTTCCTCAGCAAACCTCAGTCTTGAGAGCGCTCGCATCGCCCGGCAACAAGAGCTTTCGCCTCACGCACTCGGAATCATATGAGAATTGGACACGCGCATTTGTTTTTCCTCTCCATTTTACGCTTCCATTTTATCACTCCCAGCATGAATACAAATCAAGGCCTTCTCCACTTTGACCCGTCTCACGAGGAAGAGCACGCTTCCCTCATTAGAAGAGGCATTAATGAATCGCTTATCCTCGGTTATTTACCTTTTGGCTTGGTGGTCTAAATCTCCACGCAAATATTTTCATATTGAGCAAATATGGCCACTTATAAACAATTCGTTACGACTAAATTAGCATTTTACCTTCACTCATTTACCGAAGTGCAAAATGTTTGGCATGAGTTCTTGCTCACTCTTACGGAAAAAGTCACCATGTTTGTCATTTCCACAAAATGACTAATTTAAATCACATTGCCATTGTTTTCCAAAAAGCAATTCCAATGCCATTAAACTGATTTTTCTGCAGAGTGACTAATCTTAATCATACTAAAGCTAAATATGCTCCCTGATGGTATGATTTTATATGAAAACTATTTAGCCCGTTCCGTAGAAAATACGGATCATAAATACCGTTCGGAACGAAATGCGGGCAACGGTTTGGATCCAAGTATCCGCTGGATTTTATAAAAAATATTAATTCCGCTTATGGGAGATTGTTCTCATGCAGTCTTTTCAACTAAACAAATTTTCAATATTTTCCTCACTAAAATTAATTTCTCCTTTCAGCAGTGACTAATTCACACTAATAATTTCCCTGTATTGCTACGTAGACACTGCGAATCACGATGTAATTTTATCTTCTATAGCAATGAATCCCCGGTGGAGATTTTCGGATTTCCCCACGAGAAATATCTCTCTATATTTTTGTTGCTGGTCAAATTTTATACTGTCGGCTCTCTCCTTTTATTGAGCCTGAAGTTTCCTATAGCTACCTATATCTACCTACAGCTGCCTATATCCTACTACTACCATACAATTATCTCATACTCTTCCTGGATTTTTCCTGGGTGCGCACCATCTTGCGCAAAGTCACCCTTACCCGTTTTCCTGCTCTTCCTGAAAATGTTCATTTTCCCCACTAAATCGAAAGAACCACCCGAATCGATTCTCTCTCGCACATTACCCTTTATTCGATGATCATGTTTTTACTTCGCCGGCGGCTGAAGTGATTAAAGAAAAACGGACTCGAGGCGAGATAACGGACGATGGTCTTCTCCTCAACAAAACGCCGATCAAAATGTTTCTCTTTTTCTTTCATTCTACTTTTTTCGCTCCGTGAAGCATGGACTTTTCATCAGAATCGTTATTTCATGAAAAAATTGCCCACTTTTTTAACCAAGTCGTATCCGTGAAATTTATGGCTACTGGCGAGGAAAATTTTCTTCTATTGATTTAAGTCCGAAATAAAAAAGATATGAACGAGACACCTTCGATGCGGACCACTTCGAAGCGGGCTGTAAAAAAATGAATCAGGTAGAATTTTTATCGCTGGAACGATTATCTGCAATATCGGCCGTTGTTATAGTTCTTTGAACGAATAATGGGCTTTGTGAAAGATATTGCACAACGTTGAAATCTTCGCGTTCAGAAATAACAGTCAATTTGGTGCAATATTTTCAATTTTGGCCAAGCCTGGTTGGGGAACTCGGGGCAGAACGGGATTGGGCACTTTTCTCGACTGGAGAGTGCTAAGGCCTCGCAAAGAGACGTTGAGCTATGCTTACAGACGGTCTTGTAGACACGGCAGCCATTTTGACCAGTTTGGACAGTGCCTTCTGAGTGTACAGATTATTCGTGGTGTTCTGATGTGCTTTTTCTAAGTTTTCGCCGATTTCTATGCAAGGTAAGCTTTTAACCGTTAATTAAACGCTATTGTGTATTATCTATAGTTATAGTGAATGTAATTAGCTACAAGACACGCGTGTAAAAAGTATAAATATGTCAGGTTTTCGGTTTGGTAAACACTCATAATCTAAAACGTGCTCTCGGGGCGGAACGGGATGGGGCAGAACGGGATACTATCCCATTCGGCCCCGTCATATTTTGACGGGAATAGGTTTGTAAGCAATGTTTTTTTTATTCTAGATGGTTCGAACGTACGTTAGGAAGAATGATAGACAAAAATGGGATATTAATGCGATGGAATTGGCTGTGGAAGCGGTGTTATTGTCTAAAATGGGGTTTTTGAAGGCTTCTAAACAGTTTAACGTACCAAGGTCAAGTATTGAAAGATATCTAAAAAGGCCCAAGAAAAAACCTGACTATAAAGTTGATAAATCAGATGGAAAATATAAAAATGTGTTTACAGCAGAACAAGAAGCAGAATTGGTATCATATCTAAAGACAACGGAGAACAGGATTTTTGGTCTAACTATGAAAGATCTTAGATCATTAGGCTGAGTTGGCAGAAAAAAATGGGCTAACGCATAGATTTAACAAAGTCTGGCAGGTCAGGATTGGATTAAAGGTTTTCTTACTAGGCACCCTAGCTTGTCTATTCGTACTCCAGAAAATACAAGTGGCGCATGAGCTATGGGATTCAATAAGGTCGCGGTTTCGAAGTTTAACACTCTTATTAACTACGTTATTGATAAGCACATGCTGACTGCTGACAAAATATTCAATTGCGATGAAACCGGTGTGTCGGTTAATCCAAAAGTCAGTCTAAACTAATAGCACTTAAGGGGAAAAGGCAAGTTGGGGCTATTACATCTGCTGAACTCGGAGAAATAGTGACAGCGGAGGTTTGCATGTCGGTATCTGGACCATACATGCCACGAATGCTTATCTTTCTAAGAATGAAGAAGAAATAAGAATTTGAACTTGGCTTACCCCCAGGAAGGGGGTTCACCCTTCGGGTTGGGTGACTACTGAATTATTTCTAGTCTGGTTTGCAAAGTTTATTGAGATTTCAACAGCCACAAAAGAATCGCCTGTTCCTCTTATTGTGGATGGACATTCGACCCATAAAAAAAACCTGAAGCTCCTTGAAGAAATGGCGAGAGAAAATGGTGTGGTTCTTCTTTGTTTACCACCTCACACTTCTCATCCGTTGCAACCGTTAGATGTAACGTTTTTCAAGCCCCTTAGTCTTTACTACGGCGAAGAAGTCAGAAAATGGCTTAGATGCCATCCAGAAAAAGTTGTTACTCTTTTTCGAATATGAACTATCTTTGGTGCGGCATTTTTTACAAGCTACTACAATGCCAACTGCTATAAACGGCTTTAGGAAAACGGGGATTAAAACCCGATCTAAACGTTTTTTCAGGCGCAGATTTCCTGCCTTCTGCGACAACTGACATTCAGTGGAAAACGATGAATGTTCCGCTGAAAAATCTACCGATGGTCACGATCACGATTTGACAACTGACTCTCCACTGGGGCCCACTGAGCCACCGAACGAGAAGACAAAAATCCAAGGTAACTCCAATAATGAACCGCAACCTGGATGTTCATGGGAGCAAGATTCTCCGAACATTTGTGACAATTCTCAGGAAAAGTCAGCTTTTCAGACACCACCTGAAGCTTTGATATCGATTCCGTTAATCAAGCAAAATACAAAGCGGACTTCAAGGAAAAACCCTCATATTAACAGATTCTCCTTACAAAAATGAGTTCCAGGATACTATTGCCAACAATAACCGAAAAAGAAAAGTGAAAGAGCGCAAAAACAGAGAAAAGAGATCAAAAACTGCCACTAAAGAGAAGACAGTTAAGAAAAATTTATTCAAGAAAACAAAGTGCTCAAACGAATCAAAAAAGATGAAGGTGGAGGATAGTGAAACACATGTAGAAGATGAAGCATGTTTTACTGTGGGGAATGTTACTCCGTTTCCAATGAAGGTTGGGTCGCCTCCAAAAATGTTTTAAGTGTGTCTATGTCTATGTTTTTACCCTGCTAGCCACCTTTCGGCGTGTGGCAGCGGGTGCGTGCACCAAGACTCTATTTACCTAGTCGATTACTTTCGCGTATCGTTCGCGGAAGAAACGAATTCTTGAATCGGTTCGTTTTCGCATCTATTTCTCTTATTTTCCTCGCTGTATCGGAGCGGCCTATATAGCAGGGAGGGCGCATTATGTCCGCGACGTCTTCCGAGAACGTGGTTTCTCTGAACTTATTTAATAAATGTATCCTTGGCGTTAATCTCCTTTTCTCTAATGGTTCCCATCCCGCGTTCCTGAGCATCTCAGTAACGCTTACTAATTTATCATAGCAATTCTTCACGAAACGTATCGCCTTTCGTTGCACCTTTTCTATTTCTCGAATGCAGCACTTGTCGGCTGGGTCCCATACACTACATGCATACTCAAGGTGAGGCCTGACTAACTCGAAGTAACAACGCTCGCAGACTTTTTCTTCGCTTCTTCCGACTATTCTCTTAACAAAAACGAGTTTCTTAAAAGCCTTTCCGCATATGTTATGGATGTGTGCACTCCATGATAACTTATTAGTAAGGGTCACTCCTAGATATTTCACCGATTCTTCCGTTATTAAGTTTTTCCCTTGGAGGCTATACGAGTAATATTTAGTTATCGATTTTCTTTCAAAGAAGTTAATTACTGAACATTTAGCTACATTTCGCTCCAATTGCCAATCATCGCACCATTTCGCAATTTTATTTAAGTCATTCGAAAGGATCAATCTATCCTCTTCTCTCTCAATCTCCCTGTAAACTACCGTATCGTCCGCAAATATCCTAACTTTACTATCGATTAATTAAGATCGTTGATATATATTAAAAACAGTATCGGCCCGATTACGCTTCCATGCGGGACGCCCGAGGTTACCTTAACTAGGTTGGAGCTATTTCCATCAAGTACTACGTGTTGTTCTCTGTCGGAAAGGAAGTCTTTTATCCACTCTTTTACTTCTGCATTGATGCCCGCGAGTTTTAATTTGTACAATAATTTTTGATGGGGGACCTTGTCGAATGCTTTCCGAAAATCTAAAAATATCACATCAACATGCTTTTTATTTTCCGCAGATTTCAGGACATCGTGGACTAATAATGCCAGCTGAGTCTCGCATGATCGAGTCTTACGAAAACCATGTTGGTGCCTTTCGGCGTGTGGCAGGGGGTGCATGCCACACGCCGAAAGGTGGCTAGCAGGGTATACACATAGACATAGACATAGCTATAAAATTGGACGTTTCGAGAAAACTCATTAGGGAACTAGTGTGTGTGTGCGCACAACTCATGTGCTAGTATACACAGCGAAGATGATGAAGAAATTTTAATTTGTGAACTTTGCCAGGAGGAAAAGTTGTGTACTTTTTTATGAATATACTAAATAGAAACATTTTCTATTTCCAAAATGGCAATGAGTTTATCACCAAAAAATTACTAATATTTATTTCTAGTGATTTTCATATTTTTACTATTAATAATCAACAAACCAATGTCGTTTTTTTAGGTTTAAGGCGATAATTCCAATTGTTTTTCAATGTTTTCTAATGACAGAATTTAATAAAAAAACATCTCATTGTGCTCCGTACATGGGGCAGAACGGGAAATATACAGATCTTCTTTTTAATTAAGAAAAAAAATATTAAATATATAATTAAAAGTACTTCTTATTTCACAAATGTTATTTAACAATATAAAGTCATGCTTAATACCTTCATTAGGTGTTTTTTAAATGCCCAATTTTTTAAAAATTGTTAAACATTAAGTATCCCGTTCCGCCCGGCTTTCCCCTATGTCTTTGGTCAACCTCTTCGGCTTTTACGAGTGACTCTTTCACATCGATCTCACGTGCGTAACAGAATTTTCCAGGAATAAAGGACCACGGGCTGCATTGGAAAAATTTGAATGTAAATTACGGAATTAAGTGGAGAGGTGAATTATGAGAGAGAAAGTTTAGCAAATAAAAGTATCGAGTGATGTGCCGGAAGATGTTTTTCGCAATTTTAACTGAAAATGTATTTATTTATTTACATTATCGTTGCAATTTGGTATATACCAGGTGGCAACGGTAAAAAATACTTTCTATGAGCAGGGTTTGAAACGCCTGACCCTCCAACCGCAGTATGTATGCCATGCGCCATAACCATTAGACCGCCTTATTTGAACAATTTCGGCAAGAATTAGGAAAAAACTCCAGCTGCACCAAGTAATACATTATCGTTATTTAGGCTGTTTTCTAATTTTTAGATTAAAGATAATGAATTTTATATAGGAGTGTCTCACTATCTCGTAGTAGAAAAGGTGAATGCATAATGAAGATAAGCGAAATAATGTATTTGGGATCTTTGAAGATTTACTCTTGGAATAAAAATAAGATACCAAGAGAGAAGTTATCCTTGGATTGAAAGAAAATTGAAGATAAATTACGAATAAAACCGGTTTCCGTAATATATTAGTTTAGAATTTATTTCAAGAGACCTGTCTTGACACACATGTGGGAGACAAGACCCCTACAACCAAAAGGTTCTTTGAAATAACTTAATGAGAGTACTACGAAAACTTGAAGGGAAAACTTCTAGACAGAGAAAGGACTATACGAAAATATTGCAACGTAGAAAATATACAAGAATGGACTCAAAACAGAAATGGATTGATCAAATTAATATAAAGAATGACGAAAGAACCGTAAGAATTAAAAAAGACGATTCCAATACGCAAAAGAGGCGTGGGCCGAGCAAGGAGAAAATGGACATGGACAAAATACAAACAGGCTTGATCCTAGGAAGAAAAAAGGAAAAATAATGTCATGAAATTAAGTTTTTTTCATTGCTTCACATATAAATACCTTCAAACCGTTATTCCCCAATTGAATTACGTTGTAAATATAATTTTTACAACTAGTTTGTTTAATTATAATTGTATTCATCTTAAAGTCCTTCAAATTCACAGAACTGGTTGCTGTTTCCCCTTCATGAAAATAACGCTATAACTTTAACTTTCTAACACCAGTTTAACTGCTACCAACATCATAAATCTACCTGTTTTTAGAAGTAGATCGATTTTAGTGACAATTCAAACCAAAATTTAAATGGCACAAAATATGGCGCTGAAGGCACTTTAGATTTAATTTTACTTCTAATGAAGACGATTAGAATTGCACAATTTTGATCACTCGTTTCCCTTTTCGATGTAAAACGATCATTTATTGAAAACTAAAACAGAGATAAAGTGGACGTCATACCCCGAAATCTTTTAATTTCCAGTCACCAAAGAGGTACGACGAGGAAATAGATAAACGAGAATAAACGTGAATAGTAGATTACGTGGAAAGGGGTTAGCTAAAGCTGCATTGGCCTTCTTTCTAGCTACACATATAAATCTAGATCTGCCGCAGGTTTCCGAAATGAAAAGGGAGGCAGATGAGGGTGAACTTTGACATTTTATGGCACAACTTCAGCGAGCGAGAGCACGGGAATCAAGCAGCCACCGTTTGTTTATCACTCCTAATTAAAACATTCTCGCACACACGCTGGAAACACACAAATATTAGTTAACTTGATGAACCTGACGGATTTCTTTTGAAAAGCTGATCTGCGATCTGCAGAGAGAAAAAAGGAATGTCCTCACGATCACAAAATGAGCTCACTTTCCATAGAAACCTCAGGTGGAGTTTTTTTTGCTATATAGGGCCACTGGCTCATTTGACTTGGAAATACCAGGATTTTTCGGTTGAATGGGGTGAGTCTATTATAACGGGGCCAAAAGATGGTTATCCCCGACCTGGTACCTTGGGAAATCGGCCACAATAAGATAAGACTGGGAAGTGGAGAGCGAAACTAGAGGAGAGTGGGTTGGATGAACTAAGAGAGAGGGCGCTGTCAGACGGGAAGTGCTGAGAGATAAATAGGAAGGAGGAGAAGAGTAAAATGAATAAATTAGAGAGGAAATGGAAAGAGAGAAGGTGAGAGCGGAGAGAAAAACGCTGGGAGGAGGAGAGCGATGGGTGTAAATTAGAAAGGAAGCAAAACAAGGAAGGGATGAATGGTTCACTACGACGCCAAAGCGGAATAAAACCTCGCGAGATGAACTTTAGAGAATTCAGCAACACACACTGGTTCCAGAAAAAATAAAAAGGGATCCTGCTGACAAAGGAAATGACACGGTCCTACTAAAAAGAGACTCCTACACGCAGAAGATTCGAGAAATCCTCAGAAATCCAAATTACCAAACTATAGCACGCGACCCGACCGATGCCCTCATCAGAAGAACATCTTTCCTCCTTAAAAATCAGCCCTCTCATCTGAGAACCGCAAAGGCCTGCTCCCACAGGCTCCGGCGCCTCCACGGCGCCCCTCTATGACCCATCGTAAGAGCCGTATACGCTGCAACATACCTCCGGGCTACAGCTGCTGGCACCGATTGTAGGTCACAACGAACGCCACGTGCAGGACTCAGCCGAATTCGTGAAAACTCTAGCCAACCTAAAACTAGATCCCAACGATATCCTGGTGAGCTTCGACGTGGAAACATTATTTACAAACATACTCATTCAGGATTCCATCAGCATATTAATGGAGCACTTTGAGGAAGGCATCATCAAATTTTTCCATCACACCATCACCTCAGCTTATTTCCTATATGATGGAGAATTCTATGAGCAGACTGAGGGAGTTGCTATGGGGTCTCCTCTTTCACCCACCATCGCTAACCTCTTCATGGAAAGGTTCGAAATAGAAGCACTTCGGACAGCATCTAGACCACCGAAACATTTTTTTCAGATACGTAGATGATACGTTCATAGTCTAGCCCCATGGAGAGGACACCCTTCATGAATTCCTAAACCATCGAAATAGCCGGCATCCCAAAATAAAATTCAAAATGGAAATGGAGAAAAATGGAGAAAATTTCTCGACATCCTGATAAAACGGAAAACTGACGGCTCACTGGGACACAGTGTATACAGAAAACCAACCCATACCGACCTTTATCTTAAAGGTAAGAGATATCACCATCCAGCACAAGTGACGTTATTCCTGTCCACTCGGACATGCCGAGCTTACAACATATCAGACGAAGAAAAAATTAAGGACGAGCAGAAGCAAATCAAGACGACTTTCATCCAAAATGGTCACCATCCTAAGGAAGTGAAAAAAGCACTCAAAAAGACAACATGGAACACCAAAAGAGAGAGGGAAAACCCAACGGCCACAGCCTGCATCCCATATGCAGGCTCAATATCCAGGACCATTGGGAGAACTTTTGAAAAAAAATATTAGAAAGGTGTACAAACCCCCGAAAAAACTCGGAAATGTACCCACTAAAGTGAAAGATCCCCGGAGTCTACAAAACTCCGTGCGAATGTGGCACAGTATATATAGGGGAGACTATAGCAACCCGGATTAAGGAGCATGAAAGGAACATTAGATTAATACAACCATTAAAATCGGTAATAGCAGAACACTCTATAACCAACGGCTACAAGATAAAATTCGCCGACACAAAGGTATTATGCCATGCTCCAAAATTCTGGGATAGATTGATTAAAGAATCAATCCTTATTGGGTTGGAGAAAAATACCATGAATAGAGACGACGGATATACAATTAGCAAAACGTGGATACTTCTCTTGCAGAAAATCAGCAGAAAGAATGAAAGAATTGGCCATATCAGGAAGCAATCAGCAAACGAGTTTGGGGAGAGTGGAGACGCCTGATTGGTCACAAAGACATGCACCCAATGGCAGAAGTGAAAGTCACCAGGACCCGACTATATAAACCCCCAGTTTGACCTTCTTCTAAGAAAGGAGCCGAAACGTCGACCGACTTCGAAGGAGTAAACCAGCAGGAAACCCGAGGTAACTTCCTACATCTCATACGCCGGCAAAACACAAGATAATTAGATCCTTGTACGTGATGAAAGAATTCTCTTAGAGTATGTCAAACAAGAGTCAAGGAAGTTGCTTATTTTTCTTTGGTTAGACCAAATCTCGAATACTGCGGCACAGTTTGGGGCCCACATGAAGTAGGTCCAGTCTCATATTTAGAGATGGTTCAACGTAGAGCGGCACGTTTCGTTAGGGGAGATTTCAGATTCGATAGCAGCGTTACGGCCATGATAAACTCCCTCGGATGGAGTTCACTACAGGATAGAAGATCAGAATACAGACGGAAGCTGTTCGATAAATTCATCAGCCCAGAATTTTCAGACGAGGTCGAAGACATCATAATTCCAGTTCAAAACGAACGCGATCTACGAGAGGCGTCGACCAAGCGATATAAGGAGATAATCGCTAGAACAGATTGCTATTTCTGGTCTTTTTTTCCTCGGAGCATTAGAGAGTCTAACAGGATAGATTAGGTACGAATATATGGTGTTGATACACCCCCTACCATACGCCAATCGGCGGCTCGCAGGGTAAAATTCTAAATCTAAAAACCTAAATTCCAATGTTCTTTTCTCCAAATAAATCATTTTTATTGGATGCAATAACTATAAAATTTTGAGTAGAATTACGTGAGTTTTTGGCGTGAAATGATTTATTTTCTTCTGAAAAGACCTTCCTTTCTAGATGTCACACATCCATACATATCTTATATCTCATAGCAGCCTGGAAGAACAAAGATAAAGATGAATTTGTCGAAACTAGCATCCGAAATTTTCAGTTCATACGGTGAACACCTAAGTAAATTACTTGATCGAGAGTATATATCCTATTTCCAACAAATCGCCGTTATGAATTCATGTGCTATGCTATAAATGCTACGCGTATTGTGCGAAAGGACTGTTCATAGAGTCCGTGCATTTCCTCCCACTTCACTTCGCCGGAAGCGAGCCCCCATTAACTGGCCCCAACGCGACAGGACTCATGGCCAGTGCTCCTCCTGGGTGGTTCAGACATTTCCGAGTATGTGCAGACCGGAATCACGTCAATCCGGTTCCGTTGACGGTCGAGTGTTTTCAAAGCAAAGACCGTGATTCATATAGTTCGGGTTCGGGTTTGGAAAATGAAATCGTAGCTCAACTACAGAATGTATTCAGCGGGTATGAAAGCAAAGGCCCTTGGCTAACGACAACCGTGTCTCCATTACCCTTTCTGAAAAGGACACAAGAGTAGAATAAAATTATGAAATCGGTGAAACATTATTATTTGATTCTAGGGATGCTATAGGTCTCTTAAGAACTTAATTCGGTCGAAACATTTTTACTTGAAGCCTTTCGATTTCTAATAAGATAACGTAAAAAAATTATGTGGCGTGATTTAAAAATTATATTTTCATAACATGCAAGTTACGGATTAATTATCATATTACGAAGGAAGAAATACACATACACTGAAATTAATAAATTTATGTGTTTTCCACATAGAGTGAACTTTTGCAGGCTAGTTTCGACATTTTCAACCGTCATATCATTCTATCTAACTACTGTAATGGGCATCTAGAGGGTGGTGATGTTTTCAGAAAAACTACTTGTCTTCATAGACATCAAAGAACTCAAGTCACCGATTGCGTTCATACGCGCGGCGCAAGAAATCGGAAAATAAAGTTAAATCATTAGAGCATGTATCAGTACCTTACGGGTTAGTTGGAGATCAAGCTACATGCTTGAACCATCCACAATTAGCTACCAATCCTAGTATTTAGTAACCATCCACAATTAGCTACCAATCCTAGTATTTAGTAACCATCCACAATTAGCTACCAATCCTAGTTATTTCCTAGCAACGAAGTCACTAGGAAATAACTAAATATTACAATGCGTCTAAAACGTCATTGTAATTTTTTATAACCCATTATGTTGTAAATTGAAACATATTTTGTCTAAATACTTTCAATACGTACATACTCTGACCTTCATTCATTTGTGGTAAATCACGATTAGATAGAGCGAAATAATTTTAATGCTCTATATTAGTAGCCGAGTTAATGTAACGAATGTTTTTTGACACGCCAGAAAAATTTTAATCCCACCACAAAGTCGGAGACATACTCGGAAGTTGAGTAAGCTAAAATAACTTTGTATTTTCCACATGATTTATTATAATACGACCGATGTCACTTCTGTAGAAGCATCCTCAGGCCTGATCAGGACCTGATGATCCTTCCACGGAAGTGAAACCGGTCGTAGTAGTCAATCATGTGGAAAATACAAAGTTATTTTAGCTTATTCATATGGCTTTCCTCTAAGTCACACCTTCGCACATCGATTTTACTTGGAAGTTGGATCGAAGTGACAATAGTTGAACGTGGGAGTATAAAACTTTTCCTCTCTGCAATTTAAAATGATTTCATCGCCTCTCCATCAATTCGGAAATGACACGTTTCGCGAGACAAGGTGAGTCCAAGTGTAAAGTGACGAAAATAATCACAGGAAATGGACAGCGCACGGGCGGTGTCATAAACCTGTAATCCGAGTGATTGCGTTGCCGATCGATCCAAATACATTCACAAACTGACTTTCGAAAATACAGAACGCTACATTGGCGTCAGTTAGGATGGTATAAATCTGGAAAGAGAAAAGTGAGGAAGGTGAAATTATGACAGCACAAAAGGGACTCTGCAAAAAGGATGCTACTAGCCATGATACCTTTTGATGATTTTTTAATGAAATTCTCGATGCTTTTCTACTCACATGTCATTTTTTACCACGGAATAGCTCAATCCATATATTTATAATCATAATATTTAAATACATCCTTCATAGAACATAGTGAAATGATAAGATTAGTCATTATGCCTTATATAAATAAAGAGTAACATAAATCATACTTGTTAGCACTTAACCATCCAACTATAGGGCAAATTAATGAAAGTGGCACCGAGCATGTCTTACACACTCATTCGCGAAATTAAGATTAAGAGCGGAATTTTAAGACGACACTCGAGTGGCCACTAAGACTCAATACGTCACCAATCGATAATTGATTGCTCGCAACGAATTTTTAGTCGCGGAACGAGTGGTATAAGCTTTCGCCTTATGATATTTGTTTGGCCTACACTCAAGTGCACAATACGTGTAAACAAACTACTTAAGAGAACAAATTGAAACTTGTCTTACGAAATAATGACACGTACACCCAGGCAGGGATCATGCATTTTTGCTGATTGGAACGCCATCTCTGTGTAAGGCCGAGAAAGTTTCATCTTACCCTCGTATATCCATCAATTGGTTTCATTATTATTGGCGACTGAAGCAAAGACCTTTTATTTATTTAGAAAAATGGAAAAACGTGAGTTTCGAGCGGTGATTAAACACTTACATTAAAAACGCTTAACATCGAAAGAGATAAAAGCTGAGTTGGATGAAGTTAATCTGCTCCTGTGTTTGCAAATGTTTACAACTGGGTGAATGAGTTTAAACGTGGCCGTACATCCACAAAAGGTTCACAGCGTTCGTGACGTCCAGTGTAAGTGACTACCCTGGAAATGACTGACAAAATCCACGATATGATTTTGACGAATCAAAGTGCGCGAAATAGTTGAGGCCACAAACATATCGCGAGGCACACTGTTTTCAATTTTGCACGAAAAATTGAGTGTGAACAAAATCTCGGCGAGATGGGTGCCGCGTTTGCTCTCAATGCGCGGGTGCACACCGGCGCAGTTTCGATGGCCAAAATTATGGAATTAAAGTTCGGATTGTTAAAACATCCACCGGATTTTGCCTACAGTTACTTCTCTCTATTTCCAAACTTGAAAAAATGACTCGGTGGACAAGAGTTCACGTCGAACAAGGAGTTTATCGCCCAAACAAATGCCTCTTTCGAGTATCTTCCAAAATACTACTTTTCCACAGAAATAAAAAAAAATCTACAGTAACTAATTTGTCTTCTTCTAAGATTAATTAATCTTCTTCTATTAATTAATTAATCTTCTTCTAAGGACTTCTTGGACGACCCTCGTACTATCCCCAGCGTGCTGAGCCATTAATGTTATTATCTGATTTATTTGATGTTAAGGAGATTCCCTTTCCTACTTATCTAAAACTTCTTTAGACATAAATACTTCTAAACTATCATCACAATTCGTAGGAGTAGGTTACGAAAGTGTAAAACGTTTTCAGTGAAATTACTGTTTTTGCCATTAAGATTATAGTACTTGAAATCGAAATTGAATCATTTTACCCTAATCTGTTAAAAAATAATTGAAATGATTATTCTGAATAATTAAAGAGACCAAAATAAATATTAATTTTCAGAGATTAAAAAAGACATTTAGTTTCGTTAGATTCTCTTCCATTTTACTATTGAGGTTTTATTTAGGTCGGAGTAACACGAAGAATCAACAGCGGGTGGATATATTCCTGGTGATTCGAAAAATAAATAATACCAACAAGTTAAGTATTCCAAAATATCGTTTTATATGATAAGGTCAGGTAAATTTGATGGGAAGAACTAATCTTTAACTTCTCAGGATAATAGAAACAGAAACTTTTTCATGAACTTTATTCTAATTTTTACCGTATATTCAATACAAACATTTCAGAGAATTGTCAGTAATATATTAGCAGGAATTAGGTTTAATACATCGGAAACAATAACTGAAAAATTCCAAATATCCTAGTCAAATATCCGCGCACACGATTGCCAAACATAAAGGCTGTCGACATGAAACATACGCAATATAAATATGATTTTAGAATATACTCTTTGTGGAAATATAATGTCACTGAAGAAATCGATCACGAGAGTTCAGTAAAACATATAGGTACATAATGTATGGTAAATTCCCGGCTTGTAAGATGAAAATATTGACATTTTTTTATTTATTTGAGGAAAACATTTTATATTTATTTCCTAATAAATTACATTATTTTCATTAGATTATAAATTTGCTTGCAATAAAGGATGTGACTGAATAGAGCCCAATAACGACATTAACGGTTTCTTTTGAACATAACTTAATGTTAGAAGTTCCTCAGTGGTCAATACTTGGTCCACTGTTTCTTAATAGATCTATCAACGGCTTACCTCGAACAATTACTGGTTCTGATTTCTCTACACGGGGATCACGTCAAAATCTCTAAACATGTTATCTCCGAAAAAAGCTGCGTGGTGCTACAAAATGGTATCGATAAATTTTCTGTATGTAGCAGCAAATTACATTTTCCCCCTAATATTGTCAAATGAAAAGTAATCTCGTTTACTTTAAAGAAAAAACAGCAAATTTTTATTATCAATTAAATGTGTGCTGAAAGAAACCTTCTTGGATAGGGCTGGCAAAGACTTAGTAAGTAGGAGTAGTAGGAGTAAAATTAGATACCAAGCTTAATTTTTCGACACAACAACATCAAAGACTTTCAGAATGCTCGGATTCATAAAGAGGAATACTGTTGAAGGATTATCTACGAGGAGTGCAGTTAAATCCTACTATGCCCTCGTTAGACCAGCACTCGAGTTTCGCAGTGTGATCTGGAATCCCGTACTCAAGAATAAATTGAACTGATAGAGAGGGTGCGGAAGCGCTTTGTTAAATGGCATTGTTTTAAGGAAAACACAGAGCACTATCAGTCTATGTGCTACAAATTTCACTTCCACTCTCTTACCGGCGAGAAATTGCTGATGTCATTTTGTTAAAAAAATTATTGCCGGAGATTCCGTATACGTTTCGAGGCTAGTTGAACTTGTAAATTTCAATGTTCCGTCGCGAAACACCAGATCACTTTACTATTTCTAGGTCCCTGCATGCCGGGTCAATATTTGCAAACATTCGCCAATCCCGAGGGTCTCAGTCTTGTGAACGCCATACTAAAAGAAATTCGAACAGTGGAAATATTGTCTGTTAAAGCTTGCGTTTTAGGATGAGCTCTAGCCTCCTTTTACGAGTCCAGAGGTAATTAAGTTTCTTTTGTGTTGATGTTGCGTTCATATTTACTTGTCGACCCTTAAGTCGACTTCTTGTTTTTGTTTAATATTTTTCTAGGTTAATGGTAGTTTTTTCTACGGAAAAGATGAAAAACGTAAATTTCATCGTGGAGCGTCGATCAAAAGACGCCTGTACTTGTCTTTGAACGAAGGATGCGACGGAGATATCAAATTTTTGTCTTTTGCAATTGTTTATAACTTTTCAAAACGTACTGCACGCGTAGGGTTCTCTCGCAGTTCTTTTTCTATTGATAAGCCCAGGTCTCTAATCAGCTCGAGCCCGGTATGAGAGCAGATAAAGGTGAGAAAGGGGCGCCTAAGGCTGGGTCTTTAAAATACCTCAGAAAACTACCACTAACTTTTTTCTATTGTAAGGTTTTATCATATGTTCTTTATACTTGCTATAAATGCCAATTATTTATCCGTATTTTGACCTATTTACTGTTGTTGGAATCATAACTCAACTTTGTGGGGTTTGCCTTTTTGAGTTAAGTAACACATTAGCGTGGAAATGTTTCTATTATATCAAAGAAGAAAGTTACTAATAGTAGATGAAGTGATAAATCCACTATAAAGGGTAAGTATATATCTAATGCATTTCAAATCCACCCGCAAAGGAAAAAAATCCTCTGAATTGTGAGGCAATTTCAATTAAGGCACAAACGTACCCAACATGTCCACATTTGATCCAGTAGCTATGGCATGCTAAGGTAATTTAATCTGCTATCGCATTAGGACGATTCAGGCACTAAAAGGATGACAACCCACCAACCACCGTCAAAGGAGAAGATTTCCGCGAAAATATTTCGACCGTTGTATCTTGTACCCTGTGGACTATCTGGTAAAGGCGTGGACGATTTGACTCAACAGCAGCGGACAAGGAAAAAGACTATTTCCGACGAATTGCGAAAATAACTTAGACCATTTATTCATCAACGAAAGCCACTCTTGCGTTCAAGCACAGTCCAGAGCACGGAAATTATCCATGATTGCAGGCTGAAGCGATTCCAAAAAATAATGAATGGTAACAAAAAAGTTAGCATCAGAATCCGCGCCAAAGCATCGCTAGCCTTTAACGATCCTTCGTAGTTTTGCGACCGCAATAATATCTCGTCCTCGATTAACAAAGGACGACTTCGCGCTCGGATGGCGTTTCAGCGACATCTGCTGTTTCGGTCCTTAACTCAGCCAAAGAGGCGGCCTCTCCTCTTTTAACTGCTTTTAGATCGTTTCTCGTCCATTCCACACATTTTCAGCTTGAAAACCGATCGGACCACAAATAGGACACAAAAATGATACGCTAAATCAACGATCGCCTATCTTTACTTATCAATCGTCCACCGTTTGAACAATAATTGTACATTGCAATTTCCCTACCTCCCACAGATGGATCAGTAACTTGATGCGGCGCTTATAAAATTCAGTAAGCAGCTTAGGAGAAGAGAATAACTATGTTCACTAACACAATATGTTTGCATAATAAAACCAAAGGTGAATTCCCAAGGAGAAACGGACATGAAAAAAGTCTGACGGAACCGGGACTCTTTGTGTCTTTGTCACGCAAAATGTAAAATACAAATTAAAGTTTAGAAATATTGTTTTATTAATAATTAAAAGTTAAAATTAAAAATTTGAAGTAAGAACAGTATAGTAAAGAGAATGTTTTTTGTTGTTACCTTAACATCTTTATCTTTAATTTAAAATAATCAGTCGTGAAATAATACTTTTCTACGTTTTTCGTACTCGTCCTTTCGAAAGGGTTTCGAATTTCACTCATTTGGCGTAAAAAGTACACTTTGTTACCTAGATATTGCTCACTATACTGTTTATCAGACTGCATTAGATTACGAGTAAACAAAAACAGTTTCTCAATATATAGATACAAAATATAGAGGTAATATAGCCGTCATTACAGATACAAAAAAGAAACTTAAAGGCACGAAAGAGTTAGAAGATTGTGATGATACACAGTGGAGTTAATAAGAATAGAAGAGCTTGTTGTGGAGTGGCTGTTTTAACCCACTCAGCGCTGATGCCTTGAATTCAAGGCATCCCGTACTCGGCAGAGGTGCGAATGCCTTGACCTCAAGGCAGATCTATAATCTCAAAAAAAATTTGTTGTTTTTTTATTATTGATACTGAAATTTGTGATTAATAATTTTAAAATGAATAAATAATAGGAAACCATCCTAGGAAGTAAAAAAATAAGTTTTGCGTCCGGGAAATATTTGCTGAATTACTGTAGCATTGAGTGGGTTAATATATAAAAGATGGCAAAATAGCATTAGGTAATATAACTTCATAAATGAAAGAATAATTACTCTAAGATTAAAATTTGATAGAGGTAATTTGACAATATTTGGAGTATACGCTCCCGAAGGAGAAGGGAAGAAAAAGGAAGAAACAGAGACATTAAACAGAAATTAGAGAAAGAAATTGAGATAGTAAACAGCAGAAGTCATGTAATACTAATAAGAAGTCATGTAATGCTAATAAGAAGTCATGTAATGCTAATAAATCCTACAACTGGGAAAGAACCAATCGCAAAATTGATCGGCATATATGAAGAAGAACATCTGAACCAGAATGGGGTAAAATTAAGAGAATTTATAAGTTTTAATGAAATAAAAGTGACAAATAATTTTTTCAAGAAAAAATATATTAATAAACCTGGTCAGCTAGAGGTCACCGGTCTCTCATTGATTATATAATAGTAAATCAGAAACTAGCCACAAGGATAACAGATACCCATGTATATAGGGGAGCAAATATCTGCACAGATCACTTCCTGGTCCAAACAAAAATACAATTATGGGCAAAATGGAAAAAACAAAACTTAAGAAAGTAGCCGACAAATGAAGAAAACGAAACCTTCAAAACATATCTTCTGAAGGAAGACAGCATTCGAAAACTGCATCAGCACAGGTTGAGAAAACTGCTCGAACAAACAAAACCTGACCACAACATCAATATAGAATGGGAAAATATTAAGAACGCTATCATAAAAATATCTATGGAAGTTTTCGGATTCAGAAACAAAAATAAACGGAAAAGAGGTATAAAAGTCTGGAACGAAGAGATAGGACAAACCATCGAAGAGAAGAACAAAGCATACGGAGATCATCTACAAAGAAGAACAGAGGAAACGAAGGAAAAGTATCACGGCATTAGGAACCGTGCAAAAGCTATAGTAAGACAGGCACATGTGACATCATGGGACAGATTCATAAGTGGGATAGAGGATGACTTACATGGTAGACAAGAAATAGCATATAAATTAATGAAGCATCAGACAAAGAAAGACACAGCACAATTAAATGTTATACTGAAGGATAATTGGATAAAACATTATAAGAGATTATGGTATGATCCAATGTCAAAGGAAACACTTGATGCGCCAGAAGATTCAATTGGTGTAGACCCTATCGACTTGAAAGAACTGGAATACGCTCTGAATAAAACAAAGAATAGGAAAGCTGCTTGCATAGATGGAATTGTCTCGGAACTGATAAAGTATGGAGGTATAACTCTAGAAAGAAGAATTCTACATTTTTACTACATGTGCTGGACAAAACATGAAATCCTTGTTTCATTATTTAAAAAAGGAGAGAGGAGTAACTCAGAGAACTACAGAGGCATAAGTTTCCTAAATACCGCATATAAAATATATAGTAGAATAATTAATACTAGGCTACAAGCTTTCTCCGATTATGTTTTATTAGAAGAACAATCTTGCTTCAGGAAAGGAAGATCTTGTATCGACGATGTTTTTATATTAAAACAAATTTTACAAAAACGAAGAGAATTTGACCTTGAGACGCATCTATCATTCATAGATTACGAAAAAGCATTCGATAGGGTTAACAGAGACATGTTGTGGTCAATAATGGAGAGAAGAGGATTTCCTAAACATTTAATAAAAGGAACTGAGAGCCTATATAGAAACACCAGAATTGTGATTGACACTGGGAAACATATGACTCAAGAAATTACCATTAACCAATGTGTTAGGCAGGGTTGCAGTATGTCACCAACTTTGTTCAACCTATACATAGATGACATCTCGACATTTGATTTAAATACGTATCTTCCAGACGCAACAAAGTCAAATCCACGGATACAAGAGAATCAGAAGATCAGAATCAACGGGAGTTCATCACATTGAAGATGTAAAAAGACGTATGAAATAAATCCCAGGAACAATCCCTAGGCATATCGCACAATTTTCCCGTTTATCGCCGCCAAAATGGCATCATAACGAATAAAAATTAAGCTCGGTTTCTGATGTCTTTCTGGCAACGGGAAAAAGATAACGCCGAGGTCTCTTTTACTTGAGTAGTTACGTTTTGTAAATAAAACTGCTAAAATTAGAAAATTAGGAATCATAACAGTTGTCAATGTAAGAAGAACAGCGGTCGTTTATTACAAAGGAGAAGTAACACATTATCAACAAAGGCAATCACCGGAAAATGCTGACCTGATTCTAGAAAATAGTATATAATTATAAACTTTTCTCCAACTTCAATCCCTTTTCTTTAGCTTTTAAAGTATATTAATTTACGCAATAAAACTTGATTTCAAATGAAAAAAAAATTGCCAAAAGTAGTGAAACAGGATTAATGGCCAAAGACTTACAATAAAAATTATTTTATTTTATCCATAATTTAATAAAATTTAAAGAAAACTCCATAGGCTAAGTAGGTAATGTATTAACATGAATGTAAACTCATAAATATATAAATTACACTCAATAGGAATTACAGTTAATCCTCCTATAACACGGTAGATAGGTTCCTAGAAAATGCCGTGTTGTGTGAAACCGTGTCGTATGAGACCCAAAGCCAGTACAAAAAGAGAGATTACGTTCCGAAAACTTATTAAAACACGTATTTTTTATTCTACACAAAAAACGTGATTTTTATTAAAAATATACATGTACGTACAACACAAAACAAAAAATATTATTTTAATTTAACAACACTTTAATTTAATGAACTTCTTCGTCGTCACTGCTCAGTATGTACAATCAACCGAGAACGTTTCTTCGGTGGAATGATATCGCCTTCATTTTCAGAACTTTTTTCTTCATTTAAAGTTCTTGCATATTCTTCCCTCTTTAAAAAATCTGTAATTTTACTTTGCTTGATGGTTCATACCAGGTCATTGTAAAATTCTCGGTATGGAGCTAGACATTTTTGTAGCTCTCTTTTGAATTTTGGGCTTCTTTCAGCGGAAGGGTCTGCATTCAAGAAAAATGACTTGAGATTTTCAGCTATGTTTAGAAAACAAAGGAAAAATGGGTAAGGGTGACTTTGCGCAAGATGGTGCGCACCCAGGAAAAATCCCAAGGAAGAATGGACTTGAAAAAAGTCTGACGGGACCGGGAATCGAACTCGGGTGTCCCAATTGCCGGTCGGGTCCCTTACACGGGTCATGTCACGTCCTTGCCCACCAAGTACCCCGAATGGCTTGAAGAAATGTTCTGCCGGCATAGCTCAACAGACAGAGCACCCGACCGACAATTGGGAGACCCGGGTTCGATTCCCGGTCCCGTCAGACTTCTTTCAAGTCCATTCCACTAAGTTTAGAACTTCTTGTAATTTTTTTAATGTTAAATTATTAACTGAAAAATCTTCATCTGTGCTAGTGTCATCAGTATGCTTTGATTTACAGCTTCGGATGCCATTTCCATCAAATCCGCTTCGTCAACTTCTTCCACTAATAAATCTTGAACGTCCTCAATTGCCATATCCACAAAACCTTCGCCTCCGATTGATTTATCAAGTTCTAATGTGCCACCAATTTCATTTTCTGGCGATTCACACACGTTTTCTATTTCAACTGAAGAGGGCCATATCTTCTTCCAACATGCATTTAACGTTGATGTTTTCAGTTCTTTCAGCGACAAAGATATGATGTCGATACAGTGCTTGATTGAAAATGTCTTCCAAGCTTACATTACATTAATTGATTTTAAATCGTTTACGTCTAAAATCCACTGTAATGCTCTTCTATGTAATACGTTTTAAAGGTATAAATAATACCTTGATCCAATGGTTGGAGCAACGAAGTAGTGTTAGGTGGTAGGAACAGTATTTTGACGTTGGGATGATTCAAATCTTGTGACATGGAGCATTATCTAATAGTAATAGCGCCTTGAAGTTCAAATTTTTCTGCCTTAAATAACGCTCAACGTTTGGCACAAAACAATTTAAAAACCAATCCTTAAATACATTTCCTATCTCCCAAGCTCTTGGATTTGCTTTGCAATATACCGGTAAGGTGTTTTTATTTACGCCTTTAAGTTCACGAGGATTTAAAGATCTATAAACTAGTAAGGGTTTTGTCATAAAATCCCCTGACGCATTACTGCACAAAAGTAGCGTTAGACGATCTTTAGACATCTTAAATTCGGGTGCAGTTTCTTCTTTTTTCGATATAAAGGTCCTACTGGGCATTTTTTCCACCAGTCCAGTTTCGTTGGCATTGAAAACTAGATCTGCTGTGTATCCTTGCTCTTCTATACTGTTTTGAGTTTTTTTCTAGATACGTCCAGCTTCGTGATTAAGTGACGTAGAATCTCCTTATTCTTATGTTATGAATTGCAAAACGTATTTTGAAATTTTCGAACCAACCTTTACTTGCCAAAATCTGGGTTGACAGAGGATTCTCCGTGTTCTTTAAGGTGTTTGTAAATTTGGAGTGCTTTTTGTTTAATGATATTACCATCCAATGGAAGTCTTTGTTGACAGCTATCATCAATCCGAATGCTGAGTGCCTTTTCCATCATCTCAATTATTGGCGCCGGGAAGCGAGCTGCACGTTTTGCGGATGACGGAGATCCTGCAACAACTGCACTTCTTATTTCTTTTTCATTTTTCTTAATAGTCCGGACTGTTGCTTCATTCAAATTAAGACTTTTTCCAATGTGTGATGCTTTTTCTCCTTGTAAAAGACGATCCAAGATTTGTATCTTTACTTCTAAAGAAATAAATTGCCTATTAAACGATGTTTTTTCATCTTTATCGGACATGGCTTAGGACTGAAACTTTTTTAATGTCTTAAAGACGAAGAAGTTATTCTTTAACACACTCTCGACGCAGACTGCCGACCAGCAGCGTGAGCCACTTTTGTTTTCAGGCCACGGAAATGAAAAGAAATACTTTCCGCAACACCGTATCTTAAGGACGGCAAGCCTGTAGAAGTACAGTGTTGTACAAAGGTTTTTGCAATTCTTTAACGTGTTAGAGCGAACCCGTGTTATAGGATGCCGTGTTGTAGGAGGGCTACCAATATTTTAATTGCTAAAAATTTCACTATTTTTCATGTTTCATTTAGTTTAAGGATGTTACGGAGGTGATTTTATCGGAGGCGGAGTCGGATTCGGAGGCTCCATTCCGACCTCCGTCGGAGTCGGAGACGGAGGTGACATAATTACATCAGGAAACTATAAAATTTGCTTAAAACAACCTTCATTTGCAAAATTAGTAAAGGAAAATTTTGAATTGTTACAAAAGTTAATGAAACTGAAAAAAACTAGCGAATGTTTTTATATGTAGGACAAATTTACAAACTAATAGTCAAAATTTATAATTGATAAATTATATTTTATCAACAGTAATTTGGATGCTTTTTCGCCATCCAGTCTATTTCTTAAATGGTTGTAAATCAAACCAGCTCCACTGAACAGCTGTTCGCTAGGAACGATCCCCGATGGAGCCGATAAAAACTGACGCACGATTGGCTTGAATACCTTGAATTTATCATTTTCCTTCCACCACATTAATGGATCTTCTCTCCATTTGAAATGTTTCTCTTTATTGTAATCATTTAAGAGCGCCCTCCAAATTTGAAATTTGCAGCCTACAGCAGACTCAGTTCATGAATGTCAGTTCCATGAATGTCCTCCTCTTCATCACTGTCCAGTAGAATATTGGCCAGATAAGATTGGACGCTGACCGACCTATTTTGATGGTTCCGAGACTGAGAACTAGTGGTTGTCTCATCTTTGTTTGTATCTGATTCAATTTTAAATCTTTTATTTAATGGAGAATCGTAATCATCAAGTTCAGTTGATTCAAACTTATCTAGCCAATTCATCAACTGAGATTCCACCTGCTCCTTCACAGCTTCGTTGAAAAACTTCAGTTTATAACGCAGGTCTAAGTATGTTGCAAGAGCAAATAAATTGTTTGTGTGTAGCTCACCAAATCTTGAATTTAGGTCTTCCATTAAATTCGCAATCATCTTTTTCTTATAACCAGTAACATTCGGTTCGGTATTTTCGATTTGAATTTGGAGGTTCTGTTTGAGCACGTGAATCAATGGAATTACAGAGGAAATACTGGCTTTGCTGTCACTCATACTCCTAGTGACTTCTTCAAATGGTCGCAACACTGCCACCAATTGATCGAGGTGTAACCATTCTTCTGGTGAAAGTTACGGAATACTGTGCTTGCTAGCATATAAGCATATGGATTCTTTGACCATAATCAGACGTTTTATCATATAAAACGTGCTGTTCCACCTAAAAATATATAAAACAGAAGGTTAGAATAGAGAGCTAATAATTTAGTAATATAAAAACCGAAAAAGAAGATGATAATTTTTAGTGGAAAAATAGGATGCTGCAATCCTGTACTATGCCTAGAGGATGCTGGCTAAGTTGATCTTCTTGAATTTTTTGCAAAGCAGACTTTGCAATGAGAGAGTGGCTAAAATGTGCTGCTATCTTCTTGCATTTAGCTATTAAGGCTGCGGCGTCTTCGTGTCTGCTCAAAGCACTTCGGACACAGAGCTGTTGTTGATGTACAGTGCAACTCACATCGAGAATGGCAGCTAGCTGCATTGCTCGCACCATATTTGGCCCACCATCACGAATAAAGCAGTGAATTTTGTTGTCTTCTATTTCCCACTCATGTAGCATCTCCTTAATTTCTTCACAGATTAGGTCTCCAGTGTGACGTTCATTGAGTGGTTGAAATTTTAATACAATTTTGATACGTTAGAAGTCAACCGTTATTCCGTGTGCTGTCAAACTTATTAATGAAACATTAGCACTTGGCTCAGACCAAATATCCGTGGTAAATCACAATTTCCCGATGGTGTTTATCAATCCCGAATTTCATTTACTACGAAGTTTTAACTCCGTTAAAACTCCGGTTTGATAGTATCAGAACCGGAGTCGGATCCGGAGGTGAATTTGAACCGGAGTTTCTGACCTTTCGGATTCGGAGTCGAAGCTCCGTTACATCCCTAATTTAGTTTGAATTGTAATTTAAGGTGAATATCCAGCGGACGAAAATGAGGTAAAATAATCTTATCCTCAGACGAAGGCTTTCGCTGCAGACTGTTCAGGAAAGGTCAGAAGTGTTCGCAAGAAGGATTTTTAATCACGACGACACTATAATAAGATAAGATGATTGTATCCTAGCGTATATGCAATACGCGAGACCGAAACGTACATTAAGTAGCATCAAAGGAGAAGTACGGCGCTAAAAGAACTTGAACGGTAAATTGGTCTCCAAATATCTAAAAAAATCCAAATAAAAAAAAACAATTATGAATGCATTTCAAGGGTACCAACTTCATAAGGTAGGGTTGCCAACCTTCGGAACGTATCTATAAATATGGTGTCAATACCTTACTGTATTTATAAATAAAGAGATTTCCTGAGCACAGATTTTCTTTGTATAAATGTTGGAAACTCTTTGGGAGCCAATATAAGTTTATAAACTATTAGGAATCAGGGTGGCCAACTTCTCGGACTGTTAACTGAAGGAAAATATCAGAGGNAGAGGAGTAACTCAGAGAACTACAGAGGCATAAGTTTCCTGAATACCGCATATAAAATATATAGTAGAATAATTAATACTAGGCTACAAGCTTTCTCCGATTATGTTTTATTAGAAGAACAATCTTGCTTCAGGAAAGGAAGATCTTGTATCGACGATGTTTTTATATTAAAACAAATTTTACAAAAACGAAGAGAATTTAACCTTGAGACGCATCTATCATTCATAGATTACGAAAAAGCATTCGATAGGGTTAACAGAGACATGTTGTGGTCAATAATGGAGAGAAGAGGATTTCCTAAACATTTAATAAAAGGAACTGAGAGCCTATATAGAAACACCAGAATTGTGATTGACACTGGGAAACATATGACTCAAGAAATTACCATTAACCAATGTGTTAGGCAGGGTTGCAGTATGTCACCAACTTTGTTCAACCTATACATAGATGACATCTCGACATTTGATTTAAATACGTATCTTCCAGACGCAACAAAGTCAAATCCACGGATACAAGAGAATCAGAAGATCAGAATCAACGGGAGTTCATCACATTGAAGATGTAAAAAGACGTATGAAATAAATCCCAGGAACAATCCCTAGGCATATCGCACAATTTTCCCGTTTATCGCCGCCAAAATGGCATCATAACGAATAAAAATTAAGCTCGGTTTCTGATGTCTTTCTGGCAACGGGAAAAAGATAACGCCGAGGTCTCTTTTACTTGAGTAGTTACGTTTTGTAAATAAAACTGCTAAAATTAGAAAATTAGGAATCATAACAGTTGTCAATGTAAGAAGAACAGCGGTCGTTTATTACAAAGGAGAAGTAACACATTATCAACAAAGGCAATCACCGGAAAATGCTGACCTGATTCTAGAAAATAGTATATAATTATAAACTTTTCTCCAACTTCAATCCCTTTTCTTTAGCTTTTAAAGTATATTAATTTACGCAATAAAACTTGATTTCAAATGAAAAAAAAATTGCCAAAAGTAGTGAAACAGGATTAATGGCCAAAGACTTACAATAAAAATTATTTTATTTTATCCATAATTTAATAAAATTTAAAGAAAACTCCATAGGCTAAGTAGGTAATGTATTAACATGAATGTAAACTCATAAATATATAAATTACACTCAATAGGAATTACAGTTAATCCTCCTATAACACGGTAGATAGGTTCCTAGAAAATGCCGTGTTGTGTGAAACCGTGTCGTATGAGACCCAAAGCCAGTACAAAAAGAGAGATTACGTTCCGAAAACTTATTAAAACACGTATTTTTTATTCTACACAAAAAACGTGATTTTTATTAAAAATATACATGTACGTACAACACAAAACAAAAAATATTATTTTAATTTAACAACACTTTAATTTAATGAACTTCTTCGTCGTCACTGCTCAGTATGTACAATCAACCGAGAACGTTTCTTCGGTGGAATGATATCGCCTTCATTTTCAGAACTTTTTTCTTCATTTAAAGTTCTTGCATATTCTTCCCTCTTTAAAAAATCTGTAATTTTACTTTGCTTGATGGTTCATACCAGGTCATTGTAAAATTCTCGGTATGGAGCTAGACATTTTTGTAGCTCTCTTTTGAATTTTGGGCTTCTTTCAGCGGAAGGGTCTGCATTCAAGAAAAATGACTTGAGATTTTCAGCTATGTTTAGAAAACAAAGGAAAAATGGGTAAGGGTGACTTTGCGCAAGATGGTGCGCACCCAGGAAAAATCCCAAGGAAGAATGGACTTGAAAAAAGTCTGACGGGACCGGGAATCGAACTCGGGTGTCCCAATTGCCGGTCGGGTCCCTTACACGGGTCATGTCACGTCCTTGCCCACCAAGTACCCCGAATGGCTTGAAGAAATGTTCTGCCGGCATAGCTCAACAGACAGAGCACCCGACCGACAATTGGGAGACCCGGGTTCGATTCCCGGTCCCGTCAGACTTCTTTCAAGTCCATTCCACTAAGTTTAGAACTTCTTGTAATTTTTTTAATGTTAAATTATTAACTGAAAAATCTTCATCTGTGCTAGTGTCATCAGTATGCTTTGATTTACAGCTTCGGATGCCATTTCCATCAAATCCGCTTCGTCAACTTCTTCCACTAATAAATCTTGAACGTCCTCAATTGCCATATCCACAAAACCTTCGCCTCCGATTGATTTATCAAGTTCTAATGTGCCACCAATTTCATTTTCTGGCGATTCACACACGTTTTCTATTTCAACTGAAGAGGGCCATATCTTCTTCCAACATGCATTTAACGTTGATGTTTTCAGTTCTTTCAGCGACAAAGATATGATGTCGATACAGTGCTTGATTGAAAATGTCTTCCAAGCTTACATTACATTAATTGATTTTAAATCGTTTACGTCTAAAATCCACTGTAATGCTCTTCTATGTAATACGTTTTAAAGGTATAAATAATACCTTGATCCAATGGTTGGAGCAACGAAGTAGTGTTAGGTGGTAGGAACAGTATTTTGACGTTGGGATGATTCAAATCTTGTGACATGGAGCATTATCTAATAGTAATAGCGCCTTGAAGTTCAAATTTTTCTGCCTTAAATAACGCTCAACGTTTGGCACAAAACAATTTAAAAACCAATCCTTAAATACATTTCCTATCTCCCAAGCTCTTGGATTTGCTTTGCAATATACCGGTAAGGTGTTTTTATTTACGCCTTTAAGTTCACGAGGATTTAAAGATCTATAAACTAGTAAGGGTTTTGTCATAAAATCCCCTGACGCATTACTGCACAAAAGTAGCGTTAGACGATCTTTAGACATCTTAAATTCGGGTGCAGTTTCTTCTTTTTTCGATATAAAGGTCCTACTGGGCATTTTTTCCACCAGTCCAGTTTCGTTGGCATTGAAAACTAGATCTGCTGTGTATCCTTGCTCTTCTATACTGTTTTGAGTTTTTTTCTAGATACGTCCAGCTTCGTGATTAAGTGACGTAGAATCTCCTTATTCTTATGTTATGAATTGCAAAACGTATTTTGAAATTTTCGAACCAACCTTTACTTGCCAAAATCTGGGTTGACAGAGGATTCTCCGTGTTCTTTAAGGTGTTTGTAAATTTGGAGTGCTTTTTGTTTAATGATATTACCATCCAATGGAAGTCTTTGTTGACAGCTATCATCAATCCGAATGCTGAGTGCCTTTTCCATCATCTCAATTATTGGCGCCGGGAAGCGAGCTGCACGTTTTGCGGATGACGGAGATCCTGCAACAACTGCACTTCTTATTTCTTTTTCATTTTTCTTAATAGTCCGGACTGTTGCTTCATTCAAATTAAGACTTTTTCCAATGTGTGATGCTTTTTCTCCTTGTAAAAGACGATCCAAGATTTGTATCTTTACTTCTAAAGAAATAAATTGCCTATTAAACGATGTTTTTTCATCTTTATCGGACATGGCTTAGGACTGAAACTTTTTTAATGTCTTAAAGACGAAGAAGTTATTCTTTAACACACTCTCGACGCAGACTGCCGACCAGCAGCGTGAGCCACTTTTGTTTTCAGGCCACGGAAATGAAAAGAAATACTTTCCGCAACACCGTATCTTAAGGACGGCAAGCCTGTAGAAGTACAGTGTTGTACAAAGGTTTTTGCAATTCTTTAACGTGTTAGAGCGAAACCGTGTTATAGGATGCCGTGTTGTAGGAGGGCTACCAATATTTTAATTGCTAAAAATTTCACTATTTTTCATGTTTCATTTAGTTTAAGGATGTTACGGAGGTGATTTTATCGGAGGCGGAGTCGGATTCGGAGGCTCCATTCCGACCTCCGTCGGAGTCGGAGACGGAGGTGACATAATTACATCAGGAAACTATAAAATTTGCTTAAAACAACCTTCATTTGCAAAATTAGTAAAGGAAAATTTTGAATTGTTACAAAAGTTAATGAAACTGAAAAAAAACAGCAAATGTTTGTATCTGTAGGACAAATTTACAAACTTATAGTCAAAATTTATAGTTAATAAATTATATTTTATAAACAGTAATTTGGATGCTTTTTCGCCATCCAGTCTATTTCTTAAATGATTGTAAATCAAACCAGCTCCACTGAACAGCTGTTCGCTAGGAACGATCCCTGATGGAGCCGATAAAAACTGACGCACGATTGGCTTCAATACCTTGAATTTATCATTTTCCTTCCACCACATTAAGGGATCTTCTCTCCATTTGAAATATTTCTCTTTATTGTAATCATTTAAGAGCGCCCTCCAAATTTTAAATTTGCCACCTACAGCATACTCAGTTCCATGAATGTCCTCCTCTTCATCACTGTCCAGTAGAATATTGGCCAGATGAGATTGGACGCTGACCCACCTATTTTGATGGTTCCGAGACTGAAAACTAGTGGTTGTCTCATCTTTGTTTGTATCTGATTCAATCTTAAATCTTTTATTTAATGGAGAATCGTAATCATCAAATTCAGTTGATTCGAACTTATCTAGCCAATTCATCAACTGAGATTCCACCTGCTCCTTCACAGCTTCGTTGAAAAACATCAGTTTATAACGCAGGTCTAAGTATGTTGCAAGTGCAAATAAATTGTTTGTGTTTAGCTCACCAAATCTTGAATTTAGGTCTTCAATTAATTTTGCAATCATCTTTTTCATATAACCAGCAACATTCGGTTCAGTATTTGAATTTGGAGGTTCTGTTTGTGCACGTGAATCAATGGAATTACAGAGGAAATACTGGCTTTGCTGTCACTCATACTCCTAGTGACTTCTTCAAATGGTCGCAACACTGCCACCAATTGATCGAGGTGTAACCATTCTTCTGGTGAAAGTTACGGAATACTGTGCTTGCTAGCATATAAGCATATGGATTCTTTGACCATAATCAGACGTT